>PVHY01016620.1:0-33349 GCA_004024945.1 Uropsilus gracilis
GGGGAGGGGGAGGAGAAGGGGGCATTCAAGATGGATACATTTCCATACCTCCTATACTGAGGCTCCCTGACGAAATAATGTGCATGAGATTGTGTCTTAGAGGCAGCAGTAAGCAATGTGCAAAGCTCAGTGAGAGAACCGGGTGTATGATTCCGCTCGAGGGACCCAGGAACGATTTGTAGGAATTACTGAACAGACAAGACAGGCTACATCTTGTGATACTGGGAATGTTCGGGGCGCGCTGGAGGGGCTGGGGACCCTTCTACCGTGACTTCTCTTCGGGGAAGAAGGCTGCAAATGTGGCTGCATTCAGACCCACAAAGACTCAAGTCATGTTCCACCACTTTGCGCTGGACAGCCTTGGAAAAGGGGCTGTGAAACAGGCAGCGCTGTCTTGGAGACGCGGCTCTCGAAGCGGAGTAGACTGGAAGGGGCAAGAGTGAAGGCCGCAAGGCCTGTTCGTTTCCCATAAGCGTCTATGCGGAAATGAATCACAGACTGAAGAGCGGAGCGGACATGGAAATGGAGGGGTGGGTTTGAGGGTTGGAGCGGAGAAGAACTGAAAAGATTTGGCCACAGTGGGAGAGCGAAGAGCCCAGCGTGAGTCTCACTCGGGACAGAATAGCACAGTGAGCTGAAGAGCACAAGAGCAATTCTGCCAGAGGACGGGGAAGCCCAGCCTGGCTACTCCCAGGAGCTGGTGAGAGATGCTGGGCTGGGGTCTCTAAGCTGAAGAAGAGACATGAACAAGCAGCAGGGAGAAGGTTGCAGGCAATGTCAGAAAGCCCAGGGAGATGTCTGGGTGGCTGCTCATGCCTGGTATGAGGCAAATAAGGGCATTCACCTGACACGCCGGAGCCGAGGCTGAATAATCGATCAGGATGTGCTTAGGACTATAATAGAGGGGGCTGGGGTCAGTGGGCTTCCAGGGATCTGAGTGAGGACAGAATTCCGAGCATGCGCGGCCTTGGACAGGAGACCAAGAACATCTTTGTTTTCACTCACACCTCACGGAAAGATGACTTTCCCTTCATTCTCGAATACAGCCACCACAGCACAGTAGCAGCAGCTTGGACCGATGACCGGTCTCTAGGCGAAAGCTCAGCTCTTTTCCATATCCCATTACAGTGCAGTAGATACGAGGGTGAAAGCCTTTTCAGACGCCTCTGCCATTAGCCTCTCTGAGCAGCACCTGTGGTATTGCGCAGCCCCCATGGTTGTACATACCTGGCCCAGTGGGCATGCGCATGCGTACGTGGGCACCCCTGGGCCTAGGAGGGTGGGGCTCAAAGGGCTGCATCACTCTGGAGAGCGCACGAAGCCAAGCGGAGAGCGAGAAAAGAGGCCAGAGGATTGAGTATGAAGATTCCTGGGGAGAGAGGGAGCTCGCCTGCCTCCCAGCCCCCCCTTGCCCCTGCTGCCTGCTTGCCATACAGTTGGCCCAGCCTCCCTGCCTGGTGGGCCCGTGTGCCTGGCTCCCGGGGAGCATGGAAGCCTGTAGAACCCACCGAGGGCTCCGACGTCTTCTTTAGCTGCGAGAACCGAGGAACCTACCTGCGTTGGGTGGATGCCCTACAGTACCGCAACCCAAGTCTGCGTTATTAGCTCCTTCGATCTGAAAGAAGACCTGTTGCTAGATCGTGTTATTTCAACGGTCATTAGAAAAGCACGGGTGTAACGATGTGAAGAGCTTGTTCTTTCAACATTTTAATCTCATCACTGACTTAAAGAAACAGCGTGAATGTGGGGAAGGGGATTGCCAACTGGGTCAAAAGCATCCGTGGCGCACACGAAAAAGATAAAGACCCTGAGTCCCAGAGGCATGAGTGTGCTGCTGCCAGATGTTTGGCAATTGACTTGTGGGGACAAGGGGGCGGGGGCAGACCTGATGGGTAGTGAGCACCATTTTCCATGGGGTAAATGCTCCCCGTGTGGGCAATTTCAAGCTACCCACGGAGGTCGGGGAAGAGGTGCGCCATCGGCTCCTTCGAGCTGGCAAGAGTACACCCAGAATAGCACTAGAGTTTTCTCCTCCACCAAACTCTGGGGTCAACGCAAGTCCTGGAGTGAATGCTGGAACTCTGCGGCTTTCCCACTCATGCGCGGACTTGGTGACAGAGGTGTTCTGGGAGTCTAAGAATAATGTCATTTGACGTTGGGTCATACTGGGATATGTCCAAGCGCTGACTCAGTGCACTTAACCGAGATTCCTTGGGAGCAAGGAACCAGGTCTTGTCTTCGTCTTCCACCAACTCATACACAACACCCATGACCCATGCGGTCCACTCCTGGCCCTGAATTTTATAGCGTAGGATGTTTCATGAGACATAGACCGAAACGGTCATTCGAGCTTCTTTACTGTGTCTTAATGGCATGAGCTGGCATGAGACAGAGCTCAAAATTCCTGCTGAGTTGGGTTTCTCCGGCCCTCCCATCGGAGTGGCTGGCTGCAGTGTTCGTTGGTCCACGAGGAAATCTTAATTTAGAAACAAGAGTTCCGGTCTTCCTAAGCGCGCTCATGCTAAATTTAGAATGCATCTTCTGCCCATTCTCCTGCTCGAACCGAAGGAGTCACAGTGCCCACGCTGGAGAGGCCAGCGGACATGCCCACCTCAGGGGGCTCTTGCTGAGACACCCCGTCAGGTTTCTAGGCTAATCGTTCGAAGTTTGCTTTTTAGCTTCTGTTGATTTTCTGCCATGTTTGAAACAGGGTCACAGAAAGCAAAGGCTGATTCTATCTCCATGTCATTTCTATGCTGTTTTACCCATCTGGTTATCTCCTGAACTTAAAATAAGTCTCAAAGAAAATATATTTTATTGTTTCTGACTACTTTCAATTACAAAGAGAGCCAGATCAGATAATAAATAGTTTCCATTGAGCTGCTTGGCCAAGAATGTTAAATCTAATAGTGCAGTTAAGGAAAATGTAACTAAAAACAATTGAATTGCAAATATTTTTGTTTGCCCTAAACAGTCATAAAAGGGCAGAATAGTTGAAAACATATTTGAAAGTTAGCGCTGCATCTTCGTGTGCGATTGATCGCAGCAGCGCGTCTCCACAAGCCACGCTTTTGCTTTCTTACCCTTCTCTGCGGATCCAGGTTCCTCTCTGTTCCGCACACGTGGGTACTTCCATCATATGTTTCAGTATCATGTTCTTTATGTGGACAGCTGAAGCCCTCTTATCGGATGCAACTGAGGTCATCAGTGGCAAGACAGACCGACTCAAACTTACTTTCAAGTGCAAATGTGCCTTCATCTGCCAAGTTCTAGAAAGGTGTGCTGACTGTCTAAAGCACGCCACGAGGCTCCGCCCAACTCCCCCATCCCACACTGCCATCTCTCCCATAGGAATCCGGGGGGTTTTCTTCAGGAATTTGCTTGTGCAAAGCATGGGGCTTAGCTGTTCAGGAAATACCTCGCCTTTCACAGGAATCTCATTAGTTTACATGTTTGACTAAATTATATGATCTCAATTAGGGGCGCAATAGGCAGAAACCGATCTGAGAGTAAACGCAGTTGCCCTCACATCCACTTCCACCGACCGGGGGGAGGGACGAGGGCAAGGGGGGTGGTGACGCCCCTCACTTCGCATGGGGTAAGGTGTGGTGCTTGATCCTACTTGTTTGGGCTAAGTAATGGTTAGTTTGAGGGCTTCTGGAGGGCACCCCACCTTTAGTTGAGATCCAGGAGTCCTATCAAACTTCCGCATACCACCTAGGATCAGGGACACAACAAACTAAGCACGAAAAATCAACTATTTAAGTAAGTCTGAAGCATTTTACCGGCACAAGCTATCACGTCAACATCTGCAAATAGTTTCAGATGGCTAAATATCTTTTCTCAGCCTGAGCTGGATCCTTGCCACTGGCCCTAGCAGGGGACTGGCGTCCCAGGGTAAACTGCCCCAAGCTTTGGGAGACAGGACATAAACGCTTGTTTCCTTCACCTCTCTGGCTGATCAAGTAATGAATGTCATTTTCCGCTCTGCGCAGGGTGCTCTCGGCTTCCTACCTTCTCGTATTCGTTTTCCTTTGCCTTCTTTTTCATCACATACTACAGAGCCTGGCTGCGGGCCAGTTAAAGGACTTGGTGCCTCAGTAAAAGATGGTTGTTAAAGATCTATCTCTCTACCCCCTGCCCCACTACTGTTACCGTTGGCCAGTCGGCTGAGGCCTGCAATCAGCACCAACAATTACAAACCCTGAAGACTGTGAACAGCTCAAATACTTTTTTCAATTAATAAGTGTCAATTCTACTCATTTCAGTTATCTGAACTCCTCCAGGGCGGCAACAGAAGGAAACACCATGGCTTCACTGCACTCACCTTGAACTTGAAAAGGTCTGACTCACACAACTAGCCAATGGCCGGCATTTTCGACATTCGATCTCTACCTGGTGGAGCATGGTCTCCTGATACTCATCTTTTAAGCACCCACTGACATTTGAATGTTCCAGATTTCCATTCTATTGTCTCCCCCAGTTGCCTATACCTGCTGTCTGTTCCTGCGCTACCTGAAGGACACACTCAGAGCAGCTAACAGAATGCAGGCACCAAACACTCTGAGAAGGACTTGCTGATCAGTTCCTGCCACCCCATCCTGGTGATCTCAGCAAGAGCAAACTGAGGCAGTTAAGTCAGAGAGCTGTTTTTCTGGATTCACTCTAGATTTTGCATGTCAATATCTTCCCATAGCCTTTTCTGCTTTGTCATTTCTTTTCCTCTGGCGACTTTTTCTTGCCCTTTTGTTTTTCTCACTAACAGCTCCATAAGGGGGTGGGTAGGAGGAAGGGAAGGAGGTAAAATTCAAATGAGGTCATCTGGCCAGTCACTCTCTGGCTCGGCAGAGTCCCAGGAGAACAGCGAGGGGAGCTGGCCTCTCTCCACAGTCCAGCTTACTCGGACTGGACAGATGGGAGTTTGGGCCAACACGACAGACTGTGACCCCATTTCCTGCCAGATGTTTTGCACAAGGGGGCCCAGGCCAGTGAGTGGAGATGACTCAGGAAAATCAGCCTCACCTCCGGAAAATACTTGTTGAAGTTTGGGATAAAGGGGTAATGACCAAATTAGGTCTTCACGACTGATTAAAACAGGTTTGGAAGATGCATATTTCCCCCTTTCAGCCTTTAAGATGCCATTCAATGAACGTCAAACGCGAGCTTCGGTAAAGCCGACAAGAAAGATGTTGATGTGTTCAAACGGCTGAAGAAAAATCAAAAGTGACATTTCACCATATGTGAAATTCACATTTGAGGGGCTTTCCATTCGGTCCTTGAGACCACCAAAGTACCAGCGACCTACACCCGAGGCATTTCTGCACTGCGTCTGAAACCACGGCCATGAGATCTGCCAGGTGGGATTCATGCAAGGTCCGTGACCCCAGCTTTCTGTCATCCTACGTAAACATTTCTGGGATCCTTACCACCTTAGAATGCAGTAATGAGCTTGCCTCATTACTTTCCAATTGTGCAGACTTCTTATTTCTCTTGACACCTGAAGTCAGGGTACGACCTCCACACAATACAGCTTTTACTCGCCATCCAGCATGACACAGAACTCAAGATTTTCAAAAGCCTAAAAATGAATGAGGTTTCATTTCTTCCAGAGGTTTACTATCCTTTCTTGTGTGTGCACATGGGCCTGTGACACTACTACGGAAATTCCTGCACACTTTTTTGGGCTGGGGGAGCGAAGAGCACAAGGGACTATGGCAGAGGATGACAGGCGCCTTGGTGGCGGGAGAGCCATGGTGAAGACAGCAAGGGGAGATGCCCTGCACTGTCAAAACACTAGCGAGGAGGTAAAAACAACGGTGCGTCAATTGAAAAAAAGAAAGAAACAAAAAAATAACAAAGAAGTAAATGAATGAATTTTGCTTCTGGCCTGAAAATGAAATGCTAGTTCTTGAAAGAGGAACTACACCCATTTTTACTGTATAAAATCAAAATACATAAGAGTTGGTTTGGTCCTGAATGTCCCTTTTTGACCAGACTCAACAAACAATACATGGACAACCTTTGGAAAAAGAGAACATTGACTTTGAGATTTCTCGGAAGTACCTGGTGCTGCAAATTCACCTCCTTCCGCCTGGAAGAGAGATTTCTCACTCCTTGGAGCCAGCTAGAGCTCCGTTCCTTAGCAACATGCCAACATACCTTCTATCCGCCACAGGCCACACTAAGATGGCCACCATTGGCCTGGTGTTCATATTCTCCCTCACTGAACATGCTGGAACTGAAGGGGTACCCTGAGCTGGGCACAGCAGAATGTAGAGAGGTGCCAGACAGAAAGAGGTGCAGTGTCTGACTAATGACATGAACAGTTTCACCTTTGGCCCCTCCTCCGCCCCTCCCATGATTTAAATGACAATTCAACTGCACCCAGAGCGTCATAATCACAACTCACCAATATACACATCTCCGGATATGGTGTAGATGAAGCTGGTCCACCCTGAAAAGGAACCACCAACGTTAGCAAGTCAATGTCATAGTGCAAAAAGGAACCAAGAGTTAACAGCTATCTCTAAATATGAAATGCACATATTCATATATTCAATCTGGGCAGCAGATAGAAAAGTCTCTGGAGGAAATACTTTCTTTTCTTTCAAAGATGTATTTTAAAATTTAAGTTCTGTGAGCTATTCAAAACACATACTGCCACTCCCACCCACGCAGACCACCCCAAACCAAAAAGACTTGGCCCCAAATGATTAAGAGCCACCCAAGCAGACACTACGGTTCACTGGGCCATGTGCTAGATGCCAGCAGCTGTGTTAACAAACGGGCTGCTCCTTCCCATTCCAGCATCAATCTAGTCACTGCGCCACGTGAGGCCTGGCTTATCTTCAGCCTGCTGTGCCTTCGGGAAGTCTGACCTGTGAAGACATTGCTGGAAAGATGCTTTTCTCAATTGCATTCTAGTTTTCAGCGAGCTTGTTCCTTTCCAGGTACCCGAAAAGACAGCATCCATCAGAGGGATTTGGGGCTGCACAATCTTGGGGATACAAATGGGCTTCAGGTGGGTCAGGTGGGCGGCCTCAAAGTTACTTTTAGAAATTGAAACAGCATGGACTAACAAGTCCCAGGAGCTCAGCTCCTCACCCAGGAAAAGAACATTTACCAGATAAAGGAAGAGACGAACGGGCCAAACGACAACCAACTGACCAACAACTTTATCAACCAACAACGCGCAGAGAGAGGGGAGTTGGAATGACCAGAGGGAAGGAGTGGGGGGAGGGACAAGGCGGAGGGCCATCCGTAAGGGGATCAATAATTAGACAGATGTGACCAAAGTGGTAAGAAAATAACAAAAATCAAAACAAAAACAAAAAAAACAAAAGGGCTTCACATGCCCCCTGAACTATCTGGCGTGGCCACAGTCTGTGTGGATGTGCCCTTTTCCGCGGAGAGCGGACCGGGCCTTCGCCACTTTCCCGCCCTGACAACCTGCCGCTGAGGGGTCCAGCGGGAAATGGCAACTCAGTGTGGAACTAGGGCGTGACTCCTGCACCTCCAGTGGGAAGGGCGGGGGTCTGGGAAGGGAAAGCCGGGCCCAGCTCACGGTGGAAGGGCCTGTGAGAGTCCGTGTGGCGCAGGAGTGAAGAGAGCAAGGTGGGCGGGAAGGATGGCGAGGCAGGACACCCACTCTGGCGAAGCGCTGGTGATGGCAGGTGGGCACAGAGGCCCGAGAGAGGCAGCAAAGAACAGGCACCACCGGCCAGGATGAGTCTGGTC
Source organism: Uropsilus gracilis (assembly GCA_004024945.1). NCBI lineage: Eukaryota > Metazoa > Chordata > Mammalia > Eulipotyphla > Talpidae > Uropsilus > Uropsilus gracilis. The sequence goes on from PVHY01016620.1 coordinate 7,738, forward strand.
AGGGAACGTGAAGGGCGGGCACAGCGACAGAGACACTTGGGCTGGGGGCGAGGGGAGGTGTGAAAGGCCATAGGACACTGTTTCCCTTTCCTACTTCAGTTTGTCTTCTCTGAGACGTGAAGAGAGTAAGTTTAAAGACTTGGGAAGCAACACTTTGCTCACAGCTCACTTAGACTTTCCTCCCTTGCTGACCCATCTGCTCCGTCTCCCAAGGTTCCCACCATCGTGGAGGGCCCAGCCGCCGTCCCTGTGCATGCACTGGGCATGGAGGCCCAGGCTCAGCCTGCGGCGTTCAAGTGCCGTGATTGGGGGTGGGAGATGCTGAAAACACGCGTCAGCGATTCACAGCCTGACCCTGCTGTGCTAAGTGGGATGAGCTGGCTCTGCTAAGCACTTCCCTCTGCTTTCGAGCCGGTGCTGAGCGCCCCTGGTCATTTCTAGCCTGACTGAGAATTAACTCCACAACAGATCGCCCTTTCTTTGCTGCTTTTTAATACATTTTCATCCTTGAAAATTCCATTTCCGTCTCAAAGGGTAAGTGTCTTCATTGGTGTTTTCCTGGTTCTGAAAAGCACTAAGCACTAACTCGGAAATATCCGAAGAATGTCAAAGTGTGTAACCTCTCGACTGAAAACCTTTTTTTGCAATCTTCACACTTACTGGGACACAAACGTTGCCAAGCGCTGGGTATTTGTGCCCTGTTTTTTAACGCACCATCTATTATTTACTTAAAAACGAGAACAAACGCAATGTTCTGTTTTGGATATCTTTCTCTGGCAAAACAGAGAGAAATAACTCATCCTTGGGGAAGTCTACAGAATATTCCACTGGAAGGACGTGTCACCCCTCTTCCTGGGTGACAGGTATTTCAAGAAATCAATGGTCTCCGAATCGAACAGACGCCTCCCAGCTCCAGTTGCTCCCCTGAGCTTTTATTTGAATTATTCTGGTTGTCCCAATCTCATTTTCTCCTCCACCCCTTTCTTCATTCCTTCTCACCCTCCAAGCAGAAAACTAGCCGGCACATAATTACCTACGTCTGTTTTCTTTCCTTTTTTATCTTTTCACATGATCCAGAAGGACCAAACGTTTGCTGAAAGGAACGACCAAATCAATTTACTAAATGCCTTCACCGATGCCTGCTCCTTGGAAGTCTCCCATGAAGCTCCAGAGACTTCCAGTCCCAGTGTCTGGGAAATCGCGTTACATTCCCCCCAAGCGCTGCCTCTTCAAGCCACAGACACACAGGAGCCCACAGAGCTCACTGGCGAGATGTTGGGCTCCTCTCCTCCCTCTCCCACCTGTCCTCACACTTTTAGGTCCTGCACCGAGAAGAGAAACCATCCCTGCACTTTTATTGCTCTGGCAAAGGTCACAGGTTCTGCACTTTTTTTCCTTCTACGAATGTGGCCTCCAAGTTCCCGGATGGCTGTGCGTGCCTCCTGCACAGTGACAAGGAAGAGGAATCAGGCGGTGGTCCCGCTTCATCTCTGGCCTGGTAGGACTAACCGGCCACACAGGGGAAGGAGACACCTCCAGCCAAACATTCCCAATGCCAAACTTTTCTGTGAAATACGTAAATCATTTTCTGTGGCATTTGCTCTCGTTTGGAGGGAGGCTCCCATTCTTGCAAAAGTCCCCAGTGAGAGCTTCCCTTGGCCCACAGCCCTCACCCTAACCCAGCTAGCTTTCCTCCCGCACAGCTTCAAGCTCAGTTTCCAGCGACCCTGATGCACGCATGTGTAGAGAAAGCAGGAAAACCTGGCCTGGGGCCACGTCAGATCCCTGACAAAGGTCAGTTCTGAGGAGGGAAGAAGAGAGGGGAACAGGGCAAGGCAGAGAATGAGCCTCTCCCAAACTCGGGGTCGCATGGCTTGCCAGGCCCCAAAGCAGCGCCGGCTCCCAAGAGCCTCCCCTGGCCCACCCTGCACCGAGCACCGAGAGGGGGCGAGCAGCACCCCCAGCTTGGAACCTGTTTCCTGGTTTGTAAGATAAGGAAACAATATTCACAACACAGAGGCTGTTGGGCGCTCGAGGGGCACTGAAGATCTGTACACACGTATATACATGCGCACAGACACCAGCGTATACAAAGGTGTGTTATGATTTTCACTTTCCACAACGCCCAGCACTTAGTAGGCACTTAACAAGCGTCAGTCCCCTTTCCTGTCCCGTTCCTCTCTTCCCAGTTTGCTCCAATTTACGCAGATCAGGAGGTGGCAGTGGCTGCTGTCAAGGCTTCTGGTGAGCTGTGACCCACACCAGAGAAGGGTCATGGGCAGAGAGGGAGCCCCTTGCTCCCTGGAATGTAGCCCTCAGCTCCCAGCCAACCGCCCCCTGTGGACCGCACGGGAGCAAAGGCAGGCAGGGCTGTTCACCATGTAGAGAATGGATGCTTCCTGCCCTTGCCTCTGTGCCAATGAACCCCCGCTGTCCGGCACTGGCGACCTCGGGTGCCTTTCTGATCACACAGCAGCGGGCTCGCTCTCAGGTCGGGCAGCCGCCAAGAAAGGCATCTCACTCCCATCTCATACCCAAAGAGGAAGAGCAAGAGAGGGGTCGATGTGCAGCTCTGCCATCTGGACAGAAGTGGGTTATCACATGGCCTTGTGGGAATTCCGTCAAAACTCTGTCTTGTCTCTCACCCTGACCTCAGGGGCTTCCCTTGACCAACAGAAACCCTGATGGCTAGATGAGGGGCACCTGCATTATCCAGGCTAGCACCCCCATCTCAGGACTCAACCACACCAGCGACACTCCCTTTCCCAGGCGAGCTGGCACACCCCGGGGTTCCAGGCACGAGAGTGTGGCCAGCTCGGTGGGGCATTATTCTGCTTGCCACAGGGGTAAGCTCTCCGCTCTCTAGAGGAATTCTGTGACTTGTTATACATAGATTGTTGATAAAGACATGGGGGGAGGGAGCCGAGAAGGTTTACAAGATGAAGGTTTTCTGCATCATGACAATCGCCATGCTTAGCGCTGCGGATCAGGTTTTGACAAATCTGGGGGCAGAGGTGCTGTGCAAGATGGACCAGCAAGAGAGCGGCTGTTCAAGGCCAGACTGTGATGCCGCTGGCAGACAAGGGGCACACGAGGGCTGAAGGCACACGTTTCTTGGAAAAGACTGATCTAGAAATAGATGCATTGTCCTCAGTAATGACAACAGTGCTATCGCTAGCAAGTATCCATCCATAGCAAGGAAAATCAGCCTTATTTGCAAGACATGGTTAAAGTTAGAGGGAAAAAAAAAACCCCACCCAAAAACCCAACAACCACTTATCCTTATTTTAGCCAAGAACTAAAATGAAAACCCTGTGACCCATGAGCAAGGAATCTGGTGCTGTCAAAGACTCAACAAACTGGATTCTTTGTAAGTGATGCATCGTCCAGCTCAATCCTGATATCCACCGCTTCCAAGTCATCACTGCAGGAAACATCTGTCTTCTGCAAAGGTTCGCGCAACTCCAGAAAAAGCGCCTCACCCCAAGGAAAGAAGGAGATGGTCAAAATCGATTCCAGGACTATTTATGGGAAGGAATTCAGAGAAAGCCTTGTCAATGCGTGCGTGAGAAATGTCTGCAGTCCCCGCAAACTGGACATCGCTTGGGACAGATGCGTGTTCCTGGTATGGAGCACGGGTGGTCACAGTGTATGGGGCCCCTTGTACCCCATCCCTTCGCTCATGATAGGACAAAGTCAGCATTCAATTAGATCACAGAGCTTATGCCAAAAGCCAAACATAACCCAGACATACAATCAAATCCCTCCACCATGAGTAACGAAACAGAACATTGTAAACAAAACTTGTCTAGAACCCAGCCAATGGCTTACACAGTTCAAAGAATATTTGATGCAATGAAGCACCTAAATTAAATCAGCTTACAGTCCTTGGACTTTATCGTGGGATCTGACCTGGGAAAGGTGGTAAGAAACAAATAAAACGACAAAACCCAAGGGTGATCTTGATGGGCATGATTTGCTAATAAAACAGAGACAGCGCAATCTTACCAGTCAATGAGCTTGTTGTACACTGCTAAGAGAATCAAACTTATAAATAGCAATTGCTTTATTATACCCAGGATGCTAGACAGAGAGACTATTACAGCCCGCACCACATACTTTGTTCCTAGCGTTTGGCTACTGCACTGAATTAATCTGCAGATGGTGGATCGGAAGTAGAGGCCCAATGACTTCAGGGGTAACCATTTTTTAAAAAATAAAATTGGCCGTAAGTTGGGCACGGTGACGCGTGCCTGTAAACGCCAGCCTACGGAACACGGCTGGGACTGGGGATCATGGTTCGAGACCTGCCCGGGGCAACATAGCGAGACCTAGTCCCCAAAAAATAACCGGGTGCGTTGGCACGTGCCTGTAATCCCAGCTACCTGGGAAGCTGAGGCTGGGGATTGCTTGACCGGGCAACATGAGCCTGCAGTTACACGGGCAAAAATAGCGAGACCTAGTCTCTAAATAAATAAGTTAATCAAATAAAATAAAACAGGCCTCAAATGCTTGGGCGCTTACTGATTGTCGTTTGGGCTTTAATGTGGACTTCAAAGGTAACTCCTCCATGGCAGTGGTGCCGTGATCAAGGAAGACCGAATCTCCACCAAGACTCCCCGTGATGCGGCTGGAGCAGTCCTGAGACACCATGTGCAACAGTGGCCGGGAAGTCAGGAGACACGCGTGACTGTCCTGCCTTGGCCAGCCCCGTGTCCTACGTGGCCACAAACAAGTCATCACAGCCACGTGGCGCCTAAGGACAGCGACGCATCCTGAGCATGCCTCCTTGGGTAAGTGCAGGTGTGACTGTCAGAGGGCATGTTATTCTCCAAGCAGCACCTCTGCCCCGTGCAGGCCTACCCATCAGGAGGGCCCCGTGCATTCGAAACTGGGCCACGGGGGACTCTTGACCGCTGTCCTAGTGGGCAGCGCCGCAGCGTGCATGCTAGCACGCCACCAGGTAGCAGGACAAAAACATGGTCATGCAGATTTACCGCCCTGGGCCTTCGTGGCCACACTTGTAAAGAGAGGGTGGCGGTCGGCCAGTCCCGGCACTCACACGCTACAGGTTCTCCCTGATTTTCTTGACTCTAAAAGTCCCAGCAGCACTTGCGACTTTGGACATAATCAAGCGTAAGTTCACAATGTGGAGACTGGAGAGATGAGCACATTCCCGAGAGGGGCCCCCTTGCTCGTTTGTTTTTTTCCTGCAATGGTCACCCAGCCCCAGCAGCCATCATACCTTTAGGAATAGGTTGGCGATGCTTCCCTCCTTGGTCCAGCGTGAAGTCCAAATATAAGGTTGGTGTGCGAGTGTAAACCTTGGACTGAAAAGGAAAAGGGCACCGTCAGCACCTTCCTCATGGCCCCTGACTCCAGCGGGGTCCTGCAGTGATCGAACCCGGGCCCCTTTTATTTACCTCCCCCCAGGGGATGTGCTAGGGAGCTGGAGGTGGGCTGCGATACGGCCCCTCTGAAGGGCCTGCTCTGTAATTCAGCTTCCGAGCTTTACACGTGGTGGACGAGCTAGCTCGGGACAGCAGTTCTCTCTCCAGAGCCATTCCTCGAAGACCGTTCTCTCTGAATACCTTCCTGGCCCACGGCTGCCCCAGCCTTGTCCTTTCCAGCCTTCCCTTTGGCAAGGCAAGCTCTGTCACATGCAAACGTGGGCTTCTTCCCCTGGTCTCCATGAAGCCGTGTCCGTTGGAAAATTTTTAAAAAGTGACCTGTAACTATTGTATGTGTTCCCATGTTTACAACAAAAAAGAAAGAAGTGGTGGCCCACCACCCCTGGTTTCGGAAAAAACCACAGCTCTGAACGTAAGAGGAAAGGCAGACGCCTGCAGGGCTTTCCATGGCAGACAGATGCTTTCAAGCCATCAACGGTTAAGAGGAGCTCGCAATTCTGAATGAGGCCATTCTGAATCATTCGCATGGCCCCAAATCCAAGGGATTAGCGCTGTTGCTATAAACCTTGGGATGTCTCATTGTTTATCACATGCCCCAGTGAAGCTAGTCTAGTTTTTTTAAACTTAAAATACACACAAAATGAAGCAGCTCGTAATACCAGGTTTGGCAAGGATGTGGCGCAACTAGAACGTTCCTACACTGCTGGTAGCCTTATAATTTGGTATAAATGCTTCAGAAAACTGCCTGGCTATATGGAGCACAGATCCAGATACATACTGCCAACGTGTCAACCTAGGTGTATGCCCACAGAAATGGTTGCCTAGAGACAGGTACATGAATCTTAACTGTGATGTTGTTGATAATATAGCTGGAAATAGTCCAAGCTGGAAATAGTCCAACTCTTCGTAGTGATAACTGGATAACTGACTTGTAACACACAAGGGAATACTACGCAGTCAGGAGAAGAAGCCCATCGCAGGGGACAATTTAGATGGGTCTCACCAGCATAACACTGAGTAAATGGAGGAAGACACAGACCATAGGATTCCACTTCTACCAAGTTCAAAATAAGGCAAAACTCATGGATGGTATCAGAAGCCAAGAAAGAGTTGCCTTGAGGTGAGTCACTAAAAGTCGGGGATTCCGGGGTCTGGTCATCTTCTGTTTCTCAACTTGGTTACGGCTCTCTTAGGTGGGCTCACTTGGTGAAAATTCTGAGCTGAACACTTGACTCGTGTGCCCCTGTGTTTGCCATATTTTAATCAAAACTCTTATGTCTGAAGAGACCAAAAGCGAGAATCCTGAGCCCCGAATTATTTTCTATTCTTAATAAAGGCTTTGTTTAGCTCCAGGAGGACATCGCTACTCCTCCCTTTTTTACCCAGGGTCAAACCACAGTGCTTGTCACATAGTAGGTGCTCAGTAAGTATTTAGCAAATGATATTTCGTCATGGAAAATCCCCTGTGTGATAATAAATTTATTGACACTGGACCTATTCACCCAGGGTCAAACCACAGTGCCTGTTGCATAGTAGGTGCTCAATAAATATTTACCAAATGCTATTTCATCAAAGAAAATCCCCTGTGTAATAATAAATTTATTGACACTGGACCTATTCACCCAGGGTCAAACCACAGTGCCTGTTGCGTAGTAGGTGCTCAATAAATATTCAGCAAATATTTCATCATGGAAAATCCCCTGTGTAATAATAAATTTATTTACACTGGACCTAGTCATCAGCATCTCTACCTACATGCAGCAGAGCGCCTGTCTTCTGGGTAGGTCATTCAGTTTGGTCAAAGTGCACTGAACAACTGAACAGAGAATTCTTCCCCTTCCCATTACTGTCTCATGTTGCTGAAGCTCAGCTCTAAATGGTCTGGTAGGTGACATTTCACAGAAGGTCAAACTGCATCAACAGAGCTTCAAAAATAGGAAAGCTGATTCTCCAGTGCTCCCATAAATGAAACCAGAGAGACCAGGGACATCAAGTGCCACCCAAGGCCAGAGATTCACAATCAATCCGAAGCGCTTGAAACACACATACGACAAGGGCAGCACCCGAGGGACACAGGGCCTGGTTCTCCAGCATCATTACAGGCTTAAGGCACCATCTGGAAAGGATCTGACTTTGCCCATGAAGACTTCTAAAATTACCTCTGAAAAGATCAAGGGTAAACGTCACATACTATCAGTTCACTCCTCTTCCCGGGTAGTGCTTTGCCGTCTTCCAGAAAAAGGATCCCTGTTTGGTTGAAGCCTCTTTCCTGACCTTGATCTCACAGCGGCTGTCGTGTCTCTGCCTCCAGTGAGGAGATTTGCCACAAAGGGGCTCCTGGTTTAATTTGTACTGGGTTTCTCTCAGAATGTGGCCCTACAAACAAACTTGAGCTGGAAACCAGGAGTCCGTGCAGCTAGCGTTGCTTTTCCTGCTGACTAGCAAAGCACTTATCTTCTTCTGGGCTTAGCTCACTCATCTGAAAATCTCATGGCTGCTTAGGTCTATTTCTGGTTTTGAAACTCAGAGTCAGAAAATGAATGTTTTCCTCCATACTCTCACTGTTTAAAACTCCCTTCTGACGGCTCTGAAACCGTAGAGAAGTGAGAGTGGGGCTGACGTGGGAGCGGCCCACATCACTCTAGTCTTGCCTTCAACCTTGCCCTCTGGGCTAGCTCATTTCCTTTTCTTTCTGCCTCAGTTTCCCGACCTAATCCACAGTGTCCAAAAAATAGTACCCTAGCTCTCTAAGCCTTCCACGACACGGAAATACATGCACATGCGCACAAAGCATTCTGTATACACATATTCACATGCAAAACATTAAAGAGAAACCACTGAGAAACTTCATAAGGCCACACGCCTCTAACAGAACTAAAGAGAAATTGTTAATTCACTATGACGGTGTTTTTTGTCCCCATAATATCCATAGTTTGAAACAGAATTCTGATTCTAGTATCCTTTTTGGTACTAAAAATTATACCCTTGTAGGTTTCACTATAACACACACCCTTTGAATAGCCAACTAGCCCCAACCTAAATATCTATTATTCTATTTCAGTTCATTGCTAATGAGATAAAACTCAGGTTGGAAGCTATTCCTATAAGCTTGTGTGTGCGTGTTGGAAAAGCTGGTAGGTTTTGCTTTTTTAATTTTGATCCTCCATGGTAGCTCTGTTAAAATAACAAATGCAAATTCTGTTTAACTCCAGGATGATAGCAGCAGCTTCCAATGCACTTTGAGCAAACCTGGAATTAATTTTTCTATTACACACACTGCTGATCTGCAACCCTAAAGAAATACTGCCACTCGGCACATTCTTCCGTGCTCTGTTTTGCTTATTTTTTATGTACAGCATTAAATTAGTAGTAGATCCTCAAAAGAGAATGATAACTGAATTGAACAAATATTCTTTTCTGCTTAAAATTTAGCTATCCGCGTATCTATCCCCACAGGATTAACACTAGCTCGTGGTGACTGGAAATAAAACATTCCTTTACCAATGTGTGTCGGCGTAAACACAACTTATACTCAAATTCTACTGGTGACAGCACTTTTTCCTTTTCTCTGACTTGGTTGTGATGACGAATGCTTGCACAGGTACTAAAATCCAAAGTCGTTTCTCTTTTGTCTTTCATTTCATAGTTCTTTGGTAGAAGTAGACGCGGGAAGCGGTTCTTTAAGGGGTAGAGTTTATACTCGAAGAAGGCTTAATCTTTTACACTTCGCAGCATGGAAAGATGCCCTTGGCCACAAGAATAACTACCATGACTTCGAGCACCTGGTCGGAATCTCAGAGGTGAGACCTTCTAGCCCCACACCGTGATTTCGCATTGTTGCTGCATTCACTGTGTCCAGGGGCGGGGGGGTGCACTTTCTCAAAGTTTGCTGTGGCTGAACCAAGAGAGAAGGCACACACAGACTTCCACAGAAATGAACCCATGGAAGACATGGGGGAGCTGAGGGAGGCAGGCATCTTTCCGAGTGCACATGATTTTTAAACATAAATATTTTTTTGGCTTGACCTCCATGCAAGCTTGCCATTGGCTCGTGTTCCCGAGCAATGAAACATGAATATTTGGGCTAAGGAATAATTGCTCTAGATAATGAAACAAATCAAGTACAATTTTTATAGTCCAAGTGTCATCTTGGCAAAGTTTCCAGAAAGTGAGTAACTAAGAGGGTAAGGGGTAAATTTGAGCTAATCTACAACAGGGAGGCTACCAAATCCAGACAGCCCTGTCTCTCTCTATAAATATGTCAGAATTAAACCCTTAATGAGACCAAGTTAACCACTCCAAGAAAGACTGCAAATCAACAAGACCAAACATGGTCCCCGAAACCACTTCCTTCGGACTCCCGACCACCTTCATCTTGCAGCCTTCAAAGACTCCCCACTTAGCCATGTCAAGCTGCCTTCCTCTGCTTTTATTGATAAATGTGATCTCAATTAACAGATGAAATCACTTCCACATGGAAGCCATGTGGCTTTGCAGTAGCTTCCCAGGAGAAAGGACAGAGCGAGCGCTACGTACGAGCACCTTTTGCAACATCGCTGCTCCCCCAGATGGCTGTACCCATTTACCCCGGAACCTGGTGCTCTGGCCTCCATGCTGACCTGCCTTCAAAGCCAGGGGCAGCAAGTGGTCACGTCGGAGCTGTGATAAGTGCTTTTGCGTTTCTGTTTGGGAAGCATTTCGAAAACCCTTGATGATTTAGTGACTTTCCAGAAACCCATTTAAATCCTCACTCCTACTAGCTGTTGCTTCACCAAGTTACATAACTCAACTCACAAATGCCAGTCCTCGATATCCTAGAAGGGAAAGAAAGTGCTCCCATTTATTCCTGGCGCCCCTCCCTTGGATGGGACTGTCTCCCTGATGTTGGCTGTCACTTTGCGTCATCACTGCAAAGTTTTGATGAATATCTGAACCTATTTCTAGGTTTTTCCTTCATGGGGAAATTATGCGTCTAAAAGTTTAGACATTTAACGGTTCCTGATCTATTGGTAGCCATAGAGCCAACTGCAACGTGGCCCAAAGCAAACAGTGTGTGTGCTCGTGGGACGGAGGGCAATTCTGCGGGACACTGGCTTGGTCAGCTTGCTGCATCGTGGCCAGTTTCTCCACTTGTTATCTGCTCTGAATATTGCCTCTCCCACAGCTCATCCCCCCCCCGCCCCGTATTAGATGCTAACCCACTCCCATCGGTGCCTATTCCTACACATTCAGACTTTTTCCTGTCACAAATACTGAAGGGAAGGAATCATAGCTAAAGAAAGGGGAAGCAAAAAATACCTGAAAATCTTTGAAAAACTGGACAAAAGGAAACTAACCTAACATTAAAAAAGTCTGAAGTCACCATCTTCACAGCACAACGATCAGCATCTGGACAACCACTGCTTGTAGGTCTTTGCTTTTGAATTAAAAAAACCATTTTCACCAACTGTCACACTGATTCGCAGCCGCATCTTTTTTTTTCTTTGGTCAAATAACTTGGCAAGTCGCAGGAAAAAGCGCTCAGACCACCAAGGTGTTAACCAGCTTCTTTTTTTCAATCTTAGCCAATATAAGAAGCAGACACGGTTAGGTCCTTACTCTTAATTTGACTATTAATTTGGGTGATGCTTCTATTCGTTTAACAAATACTAATCAATATTATTACTATCAGAAACACAGCAGCCAACCATAGCAAGGCACCATTCTAGGAGCTTCATGGCTACTCCTGAGGCTTCTCATTAACCTACTCAAGTCTTCATTGGCTTATTAATGAGTTCTTTCGATGAAGGACCATTGGTATAGTTCTTCCCTACAGAGGGCACAGTGCACTAGACGCTGAATCTCCCTTCTGGTGAATAACCTCCTCTGTGAAGTTTACTTCTTAGTGAGGAGGACAGCTGAACAAATTAAATACACAATTATAAGAGGGGGAGGGGGGAAATCGGGGGTGGGAGGGCACAAAAGATTAAGACGATGGCTCACAGGTGATTAGGTGGTGGGAGGACCCTGGGGTAGATAACAATGCAAAATAAATCATAAAAAAACAAATTTTTTAAAAAAGAAAAATATAAGTTGTCAAAATATATACAAAAGGGAAAAAATAAATATACACTTACAAAATACCACACAGACTGTAAAAGAAACAGGGTGTCAAGAACGAGAATAAAATGGGAACATAAGGGCAAGCCTGCTTAGAAAGACTGCATCCAAGTAGAGACTCCAAAGAGAAGAGTGTGGGCAGAACCTGTGCAAAGGCCAGGGGGCCAATGAGGAGCTGGGAGGACTCAGACAGAGGCCAGCAAGCTGCAGGCACAAAAAGGTGACTGGAGAGAAGGGCGTGTGAGGAGCTTAGAGTTAGAAAAGGCCTCAAGCATGGGCCGAAGTAAGGTGTTCGGGACTTCTCTGGAGTAGGGTGGGCACACAGATGCAAGTGCGCTTGCGCACTTTAAGGAGGCATCTTGTGCTCCCATGCGGCGAGCTGGAAGGGGCGAGAACAGGAGAAGCGATCCCTGAAGAGACTACTGCAGTGCCCTGGCCAGCGCGGGGCAGGGATGGGAGCCAAGTAACATCTACTGGGAAATAGAGGTTTTGCTAATGAACTGGATGGGGGAGGGGAGGGAGGAGGGGGGAGAAGGATTAACCAAGGCGGCCATACTTCTTGGAGTAGTGAGTGATGGTGCCATTCGTTCCTTCAATGAGATGGAGGAGACAGGAGGAGACATGAGCTTCTGTTTGTCTACTGTCAAGATTGACAGGGGCTGGGGAAGAAGACCTCTGCCTTTGCTATATTAAATCTGACGTGTGCCTGGAGCCATGCGTATGGGGAGGCCTAGGAGGCAGATGTGTGCAGGCCGAGCTCGGAGGGGAGGCTCGTGCTGTGAACATGAATCTGGGAGTTGCGAGACTGACCTGACGGACGCCCACACCTGTGACTGGAAAAGGTCACGTAGAGAGTCCATGTTCAGTGAGAGACAACAGGAGTGAGACCAGGGCATCACACATGGGCATCACACATTTACATCAAACATGTAAAGATCTGACTGGAGAAATAGTACCAACGTGAGGAAGGAAACTGAAGGTGCAGGAAGCTCCCAGAGACACAAGGACGTTTTCTCTCAGAAGTCAAAGCAAGGAGGGCGGGAAGGAGACGGCACGGAGGAGTGAAGGGGCGAAGGAGAAAAGAGCCGTCAGGTTTGGCCAAGTGGAAGTCAATGGCCCCATGTGTGGATGGGGGGAAGCCAGACTGAGCGCATCCAGGGGGCGGGAACTGGAGAGTAACAGGTGGAGATGAACTTTAAATCGGGGTGATATTGCCGTACATTGTTATTTGGGCCTCGAGACATAGGATCTTCCCCTGCAGGTGGTGTTAACACACCAATTCACCACCAAGGCGACCGCAGTCCAGCCCTGTTTTTCTTTCGCATCCAACGATCACACAAATGGCCACCTATGTCTTCACAGGTTAGAATACTGAACATTTAACTCGTTAATCTCTGTTGGATCTACTTTTCTAGGAGGTGTGAGCTCGTGAGCTGAATGGTTTTAAACTTTTCATGAAAGGCTCGCCGATGGTACCAGTTCACATATTCTTCTCTTTTGCCCGACTGGCAGCCATCTTTTATGAACAAAACACAGCAGTTCCTTGAATAGCGTTCTGTGTGACATCACTGTGGATGTCACTAGAAGCCCTTCCTTTGGTAAATGTCATTTCACCTGAAAGTCACGGTTTCCAAGAACTAAGGTGAGGACGTTAGGGGAGAACTTACTGCACTTGAGTCTACTCTAGACAGGCTCCATTTGTGCCAATCACAAGGAAGAGCATCAACGGGGAAAACTTCACTAACAGTTCATATTCAAGATCTACTCCACTGGCGTTCTTGTTATCAGCTAGTATGTCTCCCATTCGGCGCCCCAATCTCCTTTCCTTCCAGTACCTTCCACACTCAGTCTGCCAGACATCAGGGAGAACAGCCATCTGCACAGACCCATTCCCTCCAGCACCTCCAACTCCACACACATCAAGAAACTCACTGCACATCCCATGACCCCTGTGGAGAAGCAGGCCTCCTCCTTGCCCTGGAAGGCCTCAAAGTTTCAAGGAAATGAGAAAGAGAGGCCACATTATTCACAGCAAATGCTCGAGTCTCATTGTTTACCACAGGCTGACGTTCTTCAACGAAGGCTATGTCCTCTGTCCCCAACCCAAAACACTCTGGACCCTGAATGCTTGATTAAAGAATTCCGATAAGGAGTGAGAGAGATAAGTTTCCATTCTCAGTGCCAGAGGTATCGTGGGAAGGATTAAAACCCTGTAATCATATTTTGACATATACATGAAGTGCTACACAAAGAGAAGACAAGGGACTACCAGGCAAAATGCCAATGGTTGTGTATAGGGTGAGCAGCAGAGAGGACCGAGCGCATTGCTAACTTCTGTCAGCCACGAAGGATTGTGGGAAATCTTGAGCATCACACTGCCCAGCGACCAAGAATTCTGAAGGGAGCCAAATTATCCTCCAGTCTAGTCTCCACAGCTTCTCTTTCCAGGCAGCCTGTTCATCAACATTAAGATGCTGGTCCTCACCTTCTCACCTTTCCTTTAGGGGAGCGAAGTAAGGAGAGCAGAGCTAGAAGGGAGGGAATCGAGATGCTGACAGGCAGGACGCAGAGTCCAGTGAAACTGGACTTTGGTTTCTTCACCCCTTGAGTCAGCAATCTTGGCTGAAGCTGGGTTACAGATGTTCTCGTTTTCCTTGCAAAATGAAAACCAGAGAACCAATGGACGCCCATCACTTCTACGAACACTCCATCCAGCCAGGATCCTCCGAAGGCAACAGTACAAGGAAACCACAAATGACCCCCAGATATGGCAGAAGGGAGCTTTCCGAGTTCGTATCTCCCATCCTCGTGTGATGCACTCCAGGGTTGAGTCAGCAAATCCACTCACCGATGCTAAGATAGTCTCCACGGAGCTGATAGTATTTTTAACTCTGCTAGTTATATTTGGTATTTACTAAGATGTTTTGAAGAGTCCTTGCAGGAAAGTGCATCTAGATGGGAAACTATTTGGTGAAGATAAGAGCTCTGGGGACAGATACCTTTGTGGAGATAAGACCCTTCGATCTTAAGATTAAGGAAGAATTTATCAGGGCACAGGGCTGCTCGGTGTGGTCGTTCACAGGATATTCTGACCGTTCCAGGGTAACTCTCGTACAGACTTGGGCCTGTGATACCTTCTCAGCGTGGAAAGACATAGAAGTTCATTCTGAAGCTGATTTCCAGAAAACAAGCTAAGCCATTCCCCAACCAGAGACACGTCGAGCACGTTCATGTAGACAGGTGACTGGGGTGGTAAACTGGCACTGGGCAAATAAAATGGGGCAAACTCCAGGCAACCTGAGTTTGGCCTGAATAAGGCAGTCAAGTTGGAGGGCTGGTCTCTCAGTGCCACCACTGCCTGATGCTCTGACTCAAGGAGTGGATGGGGCAGAGGCAACAGCAAGAGCAGGTCTGGCCTCACACGCTCAGGACTTCTACACTTGGGCTGCCCTCAGAACCTCACTGGGTCCTCACAGCCATTACAGAAACAGAAGAGGAGGATGAGGGGAAGTTTCCTGCCCAGTTATTACATGAATGGGCAGAGCTAGCTCCCAGGTACTAGGTACTCGGTACTAGGTAAAATGACCCCCATGCTGTTCACTTAGCCCAAAGCCTGCTGGAGTCCAACTCGAAAGCTTTAAAACTATTCTTTTTAAAGAGTTATTTTTAAGTTGAGGTAACATTCAACATGGTTTGATTCAGAGGTACATGCTCACATCTCCTCAGATGCTACCACCCCACCCCCACCACGCAGGCACCCAGAGACATACTCTCCACAACTGCTCCGCTGCTGTCCGATGGGGCTCTCTGACTTAAAGACCCTGTCCCGGTGACTGAGTGACATCACCGAGACATGGAAGCCCACCCTCTGACCTTCCCTATTCTCTTGGGACCCTTGGTATAGTCGCCTTGCGGGCAGTGGCCTAGCACTACTGTCTCTGGAAGGGACTTCCCTTCTCACACAACCAGCCCCATGATGCTTGGGTGTGACTGCCTCTCATGGACAGGTCTCCTCCTTGATCTGCCCCCAAAGCCCATCTAAATAAAGGAAGTATACCAATGGGTGCCCAGAGTACTGGCCACGAGCTCCTGCGTCTCCACAGGCGAGCAGAGAGGGAGTTCCCTACTCTTCGGCAGGGGCTCTGAGAAACTGAGGGCTGACTGATTCTGCTGAAGGGCTGACGGCTGATGGAAGGGGTCGGTGCTTACTCCCCCAAGCCAGACAGGATGCTGGCCACGAATCCCTGGACACGTAAGGAGGTGTCAACTGCTTGGCGAGAAATTCCTCCGAACTCTTCAACATCTGCCTCTCCTCCTATGCTCTCTGTGTCTTTAAGGTCTCTGTGGGGATCAAGTCCAGCTCAAGCAAGAACATTTGCATGGGGTCGTGTCAAACTGGTAAGGACCTGTGTGAGCATGTGGTCAAGTACACAAAACCTAGAGCCAGAAATGGAGTTAGAATACCAGCTCTGTCAGCTATTAGGTGAGGAACCCCGAACAAATGGCTCATCTCTCTCTGCCTGGGCTCCCTGCCTCGTTAGGCTGCTGTGAGAATGTGACTGGACATGCTTCACGTGCCTCCTCAGATTCCCTCAGCCTCAACACTTCCCAGCCCTTGGCCACTTATATAAAGACCCCTGGATGCTACTGCTGTTGTCGCTGCTAACATTTCCAGCTGCCCTGACCCCTGCTGGCTGAATGCCAAATCTTAATGGGCTTTTGTTCCCTTCTCCAGCCCCTCTCCAGGCGGTAGGAGCTACGGGTAGCTCCACAGCCTGAGGCTGACCTGACAGATCTGCTGAGGCTCTAAATCCTCCCTCCACACACACAAGGGAATGAAGAAAATCTAAGCTGTGGCATGTGATATGTGGCCTCCTCAGTGGAGGCCTGGAAGGGCTAGGTGACAGAATCCAGAAAGGCAGGGAAATAGCCCTCCTGCCCCCCAACAACAGACTTTGACTAAAGAGGGATGGAAGATGTCACGGTTCTTGGGCTTCGCACATAGCTCTCAATGCTCCTGGGTATAATCTGACAGAGACATAGGAGAGGGAGTGAAAGTAGCGTACAGAACACGGATGGTGCTAATGAAAATATGGTCCTAACTTACTTCAGGGTCTTCTGGGGTAAAACTCTTCCCCCAGAGAGCAGGAGGCCATTTTGTTGGAGGGACGTCTCCACTGATAAACCTCTTCTCGGGGAGGTGGAATGGACAGTCACCGCTGAGTGTGAAATCCAAGAGGCTGACAGAACAAAACACTCAGGGAGTCCCCAACCCCCTTCCCTAGTGTCCCCATGAGGCAACACTGCCAGCTGCAGTCTGCCTTCCTCACTCGTCCTTGGCAGGGGAGATGGGGAAGGGAAGGACAAGACCTGGTTGGAGAGTAATTCAAGGAACCGAACACACTCAGCTCAGGCCTTTCTGGACTCAGTGCTCTCCCCACTCCCTCCCTCTTTATTGCCACCTCCCCGCTGCTCCAAGGTAAGAAGCCCACCTCTGGAAATGACGCCTGACCGTAGGGCCTGAGCTGGATGTGTTTTGTCAGTGGGGGAAGCAGTACGAAGGCCCAAATCTCCCAAAGCGTGTCCTCTTCTTCAGACCTTGCCAGCAATAAAGATGACATTTGGATCCCCCTCTGGCCAATTCCTCAGCCTGGACTTGGGGGAGAAAGTAGTGTTGTCTTTTGCTTTTCTCCATCACCTCAACTCCTTGGAGTTGGCTTCTACCCTGCTCCAAGGCCTCCTCTGACTGACTCTGTCTGGCTGACACCATCGCTCAAACCTGTGGAAACATTTGCCCAGTCTCCAGGAATGCTCACTCAGTATTGCTGCTGGCTCAATCTGCAACAGATCAGTAGCTGAATTAGCTGAGGCTGGGATGATTCACCAGCTCAGTTTCCGTAGTTCCTTGGAGACAACCAGTCTCCCAGGTCAACCAAGACATAGGTGGGGAGTGACTCGCGATGAGTAGAGCCATCAGAGCAGTAGAGGTTGCCGGGAGGAGGAGTCCGGCAGGAGGACTCCAGGGGTGGAAGGTAGGGCTGATGGTGGTGATGGGGAGGGGGCGTCTGGCGATGACAGGGAGGCGGAACACAGCAAGCATCTGGAGGTGGCGGGGAGAAAGAGCCTAGCTCTGGACCTGCCCATGTTCCCTCTCCCAGGAAGCATTTACATTTCTTCAGCTGCCATTTGAGCTGGAGCAGGAAAGAAGCACGTGGGTCTTCGCGGTTTCCTTTCATAATGTTAAATAAAAATGATCATCTCTGTGGAAGCAAAGGGAGTGCGAGAGCTTCGAGGTGTCCTAAAAGACAGACCAACGATCACTGCTTGATTCTTTCATGAGCCTGGAGGAGCTGAACCTTAGCAAGCTCACACCGGGTGCCACAAGCGACAGCCACGTTCTCAGCATGGAGACGTCTACCGATGGAGATGCGCAAACACGCCCCTTTGGGGTTCCGCGCTGCCCTGGTTCCGCTTACTTGGGGAGGGAGGCAAAAGCAGAGGCCGTGCAAGAGCAAGTACCTCCGGCGAAGCAGCTCGGCTACATGCATGACATTGCTAAACCCAAAGGCCAGATTCAGAGTTAACAGAGAGGAATTGGCAATTCTTGGAGGATTTTCACAAGGTAAAGATGAGAGCCACGCCCACGCTTAATGCCACGACTGGGAGCAGCACCCCTCATGAACACGGTCTCCTCTGTGCTGCCAACACTTGGTTCACCTTCTGTGCTGGCCCAGGCGGCCCCTTCACACTCAGCTCTGCTCTCCTGAACCTCCACGCTGGGCGGCGCATCCTCTACTCCTCTGCCTTCCCCTAGAGCTGCCAAGTTCGCTCATCAGGGGACTCACCTCAGTGTCCTTGTGTCAGCAGATGAGTGTCTGTCCCTTCCACTCCGAGCTCCAGCCCCCGGATACTGTCACCGTTTTCTCTCACATCTTCGCGGCTCTTGCACACAGCTGGCCCTCAGTGCACACTTGCCAAGCCTGAGCGAACAACGGCTGTGTGGAGGCCTTTCTGGGAAGTCCTTCCCATTGCCCACAGCAGGGCAGAGTGGAAGTTCAGGGAATGAGAGGTTCTGACCGGCCCTCATCTCGTGTTACTAAGCCAAGGGCAACAGTGATGGGTCCTCAATGGACCGTGAGGACGCCCTGCGAGTCACAGCTTTAAGACCATACGCCCGTCCGTTAACGGACACATCCTCACAGATGACCGAGAGCCTGTCAGCTTGCCTCCATCTTGTCCAGAGGAACAGATCCCTCAGTAAGCTTTAGTGGCCCCCATCACTACATAGAACTAATGAAGGTGATTATAACCGGAACGGATGGCAATGGCATCTCACACCAAATGGGTTCATCGCATTCTAGTGTGTTCGGTCCAGTTCTCCACAAGCCCCAAGGACTGCGTTCGCAGCCAATACCCATGCACACCCCGGGAGGCAAGAGCCTCTGAAGCGCTCGCATTTCTCACCGGGGCGAGGAAGAACGAGCAGTGTCCTCCTGAGGAAGGACCTGTTATAATATCCTGAAAGTCCAGGCCTAACACCCCAGTGCGATGGCGACGAGCGACGTCCACGCACCTTTACTGGCAGCGACGCCTAGGTTTTGGCACAGCCGGCCTAGGCTCCTAGTCCAACTTCCTGGCTCATGTCTCGGCCTGATGGCTAGGGCCACCTGGGCATGATCGGCCCCGGGAGGGAACGTCTGGTTTAAAAGCGCACCTACCCATTCTCCACTTCCTGGCAGCAGACGGCCTGCCACACCACTGGAATGTGCTTCCTAGATGATGAGGTCAGCGGGGACATCTTGAAGGAATAAGAGCATCTGGCACCCTTTGTGAGCACCAAGAATGGTATTTCTGGGGTGAGTGGGCTGCCCTGGGCAAGAGCAGCCTTTTGTACAGCCGATCTGAGCAGATCCTGACCACTGTTTACTTGAACATTCCTAAGTACAAATGAAGTGCCAACTATGGCTGCCACAGGGCAAGCCTTTGAAGTGGCTGGGGGCATTTCTGGGGTCCTCCTAGTTACCAGACTAGACGAACAGACCGGGCCACGCCTACGTGCAACACTGCAGCAGAACCGAGTCCTGCCGTGTCTGCAGGGTGACCCCAATCACCTGCTCGGACCCCACGGCCAGGCCTGGGGGCAGGGTTTCAGGATGAAGCGCTTATGCTCCTCCAGAGGGGCCAAGGCAGCGCACAGCCCCTGGCCCCCTGGAATGGCAAACCACACTGCTGAGAACAGGGGGACAGGAGCAAGAACCGCCCCCATGGAGCCTTGGGCAAAATCCAAGAGCGGACACACTTGGTCTTGGACGCCCCCGACCCCTTAGCTTGCACCATTCGCTTGGCCCTGTCATACCACACCAACCTGGCTGTCTGCACAGGACCCCCACCCCCCATCAGGAACCCCAACAGTCACCGCACTGCTGCCACCGGCGCTTCAGACAGGCCATTGGAAGACTCGAGCCAGGCCTTCTCCGCCTCTCCCTCCTTCCATGCACACAAGCCAGGTGGCCCCTCCTCCCCTGATGACCTCGGGAGCCTCACACATGGCGGGCTCCGTGTGTCCCGTGTCCCTAAGCCTGTTGGCGTTGGCCAGCTCCCACGCCCAGGCGGACGGTGATCTCACGGGGGGACAGCGCGTGCACCTCATCCACACGGCATGTCCAGGGCATAGGGCATTCGCTGCACGCTGTGCCCACGGCAGGTGCCCAGCGACAGAATAAACAGTTCACGGGCCAACGAGGCACGGGAATTTAACGGTAACTGCCAGTCAATATGTGAGAGCTGCGAGGACAGGAGAGATCAAGGGTCTCAGAGAAGGGTGGCAGAGAAGACTTCCCTGAAGGGAGGGGATGGGTGGGACCTCGCTGAAGGCCAGGAAGGAGAGGGGGAGGGTGCGCGCCCCAAGGCCACACCAGCACAGGCCGTGCCCAGGGGAGGAGTCGCCACGCTTCCTGCGGCTACTTCCTTTTGAGGTGCTGCTTGAACACAGGGAGTTAAGGCCATGAGGGACGCGCAGCCAGAACTCACTCGGGTGACCGGGACCTGCTTCGGCAGAACTGATTCTGAGCCTGTGTCAAAGCTTCTCATTAGACGTGGACCATAAAGAGAAAAGAAATCCGTGGAAATAAAAGCTGGAGGAAAATTAAATTATTGTCAGCAGAAATCATAAAATGGCGTCTTGGTTCAAAGTCTTGGATTCCGAAAGCAATCAACTCGTATTAGGTTTCCAGAAACAGCCTCGTAGAGAGAGGGGCCATCCATTTTTTTCAAGACCCAGCTAATGGTCAACGTAACATTGATTGCTACAGTATTTTGAGTTCTCTTTCTTGTATCGAGACCTGTGAGTCTGACGATGAAAACCTGGGTTCCTGAAGGAACATTGGTGATCCTTTGCTTTTTCTTCTGTTTACACACATTTGCTTTATAAGGTGTGGTGCTGACAGACAACAGAACTAAGGAGGGAAGCTGACGTATCTGGTACAGCTCTTTCTGTCTCTACAATACAGCTCATGAAAATCATATAGAGAAATATGTCTAAAAGCCTTTCAAGTAAATATTTTCTCTCTGTGGTGATGTTGCAGATACGTTTACACGGATTTTGGGCTTTTCCTTTGTTTCTGTTTGTGTTCAATTTTAAAATGTGGGGTCTGTTTCCCCTTTCCTGGGTTAGCGCAATGACTTAAACATGCAAACATTCACATCTTTCAAAATGAGAAATAACAAGCTCTCCAGAGAGAAGCCTCGGATCCATCCTCATCCCCCACAAAGGGGGTGTTTGTTGTTTCAATATCCAGCATGGAGGGTTCTGCCTTATGCATAAAATAAATGAAGAGAAGGTTATGGAAAGAAGGCTCCTAACTAAGCAACAGGACCTTGGCTCGCGCTCCCTCTGCCTCTTCTCTACTAGAACAGCCAACATTCCTCCTCAAGGGAGAGCCACAAATGTGCAAGGACTTCCGAGGACAGATTCTGAAAGAGCAGGCCCAGACTACCTGTTCTTGCGATGTAATGGCGTTTGAGGTGCTACTCTGAGAATCCACTCTTCCAAGGGGAGCCCTCCGATGAGAAGGGGCCAACTCTCCCTGCCTCCCACAGTGAAGACAAGCAAGCCTGGGGAGGGGATGGGGAGGGAGGGTCAAAGGACATGGGGTCAGTAGCAAGGTCAAGGTCAAGAGCTACAAAGAAGAACTCAAACTTCCCAACAGGGAGACCGCAGCACAAGGCGGAAATGTTTGAAGTTGACCCTCCAGGATTGTAGTCCTCAAAATGGCTGCCCTTTGGACACGCTGTAGAAGTATTTCCCTGGAAGCCACACCAACCACAGACAGACAGATGGCTGAGAGACAGCTAGATCATCTCTCTGTATACCAAATTAAGGTAGAGGGGATTAAAGACTAGTGATGAAAGTGTGTATTGGTGGCAAAGCATTTCAGATGGCACTGTGCCCTTAGATGAAAGCAAAAGCTGGCCCATGTGGGGGGCTGCTCTCTCTCTCTCTCTGTCTCTCTCTCACTCTCTCTCTCTCTCTCTCTCTCTCTCAGGTGGTAGAGAAGCTGGTGCAGGCTCTGTCAGCGCCCTGGAGGGGAGGTGATAGTCGTGGCTTTGGTTATAAATTGCAAGTCAACCCATGACTCCTCGGGTGGATTCGTGGGAAGGCTGCTTACTTTTCCAGCTGGATTATCTCTTATTGTGGCAACTGTATGATTTGGGGGTCCAAGTTCCCACGCCACACCCACCAGGTCATCAAGCCGGGAGAAAAGTGCCCCTGGGACTGGACCTTCCAAGGCCCGCTGAAGCCACACGAGCGAGCGTGACAGAGGAACGCCCAGCAGGGAGTGAATGTGTCCCATACTTGCCATCGAGCCCTGCCCTGAGAACTCTGGGAAAGACGCTAAAGCAAGCAGCCCTGTGGACCCCCATGGGAATCCCGCACCTCCAAACTGCTGCTCTTGCTCCAACTGCCGCCACCGCAGGGAACCACCTGGGGCTTCCAAACCGTCTCCTCTTCACATTAAAAAAATAAAAAGGATCTGGTCTCCATTGCCCTGCTGCCTAATCCCTAAACCCCTCACTTTATTTTAGAACAGAACCGGGCTAGGTTTATCATTCACACGACTCTGCAGGTAGCTCATATCCAGCTTACTGCTGGCAGCCTTTGCCTCTATCTTGTCAGCCTTCGACTGCTCTCTCCTGGCCTCCTGGGTCCCAGCAGCCATTGCGTTGAGCTCTCACTGATACGCTCAGGAACGGTATCTGGCACTGTGTTTGGTGCTGAGGGAACAGAGGTGAATAAAATCTGAGCAAATTCCATGAGATGGTCGGCAACTGAAAATTTGAAATTTTGGTTATCCGACCCCTGAATATACAGTCTGTCCGTCAGAAGGAAGATTCTCTGCGTTATGTCTGCAGGCCCCAGGAACAAAAGGAAGCAAAAGCAGCTTACAGAGGGCTCGCTCTGCCTGCATGTTGTTCTAAATTCTTTTATACATATTAAGCAATTTAATTTTCCCAGTGGCCCTTGGGGGTGTCACAATTATCTCCATTCTACAGATGATAAAACTGAGGCCCAGGGAGCTTAAGTGCAGCCAGAGATGGAGCTGGCCTTGAAGCCAGGTCTTCTTGGCTCCAGACTGCCTTTTTCTGACCCTGGAGAGGCTGAGACCTCCTGAGGGTCTGCTTCTGACATAATGGAATTTAAAACAGCAGGAGGCAAGTGGAGGCATTTGTTGGAAAATGAGTTGTGTTCCAGAGAGAACTGGCAATCACAGCTGCTACTTGGCGGCCTGATAAGGACGGAATGGGCTTTGGAGAGTTTCATACGCTCATGAAATAAACATGTGATTTTGACCTTCCAGAAGTGACAAACTATTCAAAGTGTCCCAGTTTTATCTTCCCTCCCTTTCAGCCTTCCCTCCAGACCTCACTGTCCTGGCAGAGCTCGCCAAGCCCTGCCTGCGGCTTTCCCAGGGCACACCCCCGCCACCAGGGACACAGCTGGCTTTGGGAACAGCAAGGGGACAGCGTGTTGCTGACCAAAACTGATAACATCCTGCACAAAACCCCCCTCACTTTTTTGGGGGGGGGGTGGGGGATACAGAAATTGAAAGCCACAGAGGTTAAAGATTCGCCAAAAGCCACAGAGCAAGACGCTCTCTCCGCTTCTACAGGTGCTGGTCAGACTGGCTCACGATGGGCACACCCCTGCGTCCGGCATCCTGGCCAGCCCTGCGCTCCGGACAGGGCCCTTGGGTCCAGCACCCACAACCTGGGGGGAGGTGGCTAGGAATGCTGGTTCCCAGGCCACGCCCACACCTGACGAGACAGAATCTGCTTTGTACCAAGCCAGACCCCTGCAACCCACACTGAAGTGGGAGAAATACCTCAAGGCTGGCCGAGCCCATCTTCTGGCTACATCAGCCGCAGCGAGGGCAGTGTGGCCTTGATGCCGGTCCCAACAGAGCCATCTCCCGAAAGGCCGAATGGCAGCTCCCTCCAGCCATTTCACATAAAATGCCCCTCCTGGTGCAGAATGGCCTTCAGCTTGTGCTAATGACACATGCGGATGCCCGAAGAGCCAGGCACTGCTGGGTGAGCGGAGCTAGGTTTCCCTTGAGGCCCGGAGATAATGGCCACGAGCGCCTCATCTTTTCCGCGACTCACACTCGTGTCTTTCCTTTCAGGGCGGGTGAACTATGACCTTTCCCAGCTGCAGGAAGCCCCTTTAGCTCAGACAAGTAAGCCCAGCCCAGCTCCCGCCCAGCTTGACACAAAGTGATCAGAGCAACAGCCAGAACAGCTACCCCCCCCCTTCCCCAGAGCCACTGGTCACGTGCCTGGCCCGGCGCTTGTTTCAAAGGCTTCATGTCCCTGAATCCTCACAGGGCCCAAGTCACAGGTGAGGACACGGAAGCACCGAGAGGCTAACGGCGCACCCAAAGCCCCCCAGCCGGTTCCTGGAGGGGGGGGGGGATTCTACCCCGGAGACCTATCTCCGAGTCTGCTCTCACAGCCAGCACACCTGCCTCTCAAGACCCACGTGGAGGCGGCTCGCAGCTCCCAGGGTCTCTCAGCCAAATGCCATCTTAACAGGGTTGCCTACGTATTCAGGAGCACACAGCCCACCTCCATCTCCGATGCAGCAAGAAGGCCGGCAGCTACTAAAACAGAGCATGGCAGAGCTGGGCCCAGCCTCCGCTCTCTGGGCTTGGCCGTTGACAGCAGGGCACATGGCCTTCACCTTGGACATGCGTGACCATGTCCTCTCCCTGTAACTGGAGTTGACGCCAACGTTCGCACTGCACTGTGCTGTCTAGACAAGAGTGGAAGCTAAGGACTCGCGCTCCTGCTAGCTCTGCTGACGTAACTGATACATCAGTGGCCTGTGTTCTCTTTCTAGTGGCAGCGGCTCGAGGCTCCTTGCGGAAGAACATTTAAGGACAGTCCCAATAGAGGTGACCCGGCTCCTCCCCGGGGCCTGCTTTCCCGCGGCCCTCCCAACTCTGTGGGCTTGCCTGCATTCCCCGGCCTGCCTAGGTTTCCTTTCTTCTGAGACCTACGATCCAGGCCCATCCCACGGCGGAGCTGACGACCCGATGGGGCCAGCGCTACGACGCCTCTACGGTCACATCTCTACGGGCACATCTCCACGGTCACAAAGACACAGCCGTGGGGCTTACCGTGATCCCCAGGGCTTCCCCGGAGATGACGGCGACTGTCACGCCATCCTTACTGGGCTTCGGGATTTCCTTGCTTTTCAGCTCCTGGTACTGAGGCGCCACCATCTTCTCCGAGCTCCTCAAGTTCACCCACAGTTGCAGGCCATGGACGGGCTCCTCTGAGCACGGCATCTCGGCGTGCACGATGCCGCGGCCCGCGGTCATCCACTGCGGAACAGCAAGGGGAAGGGAGGTGTGACGCGCCTTTGCCCAGTCTGCAGGGGCGGATGACGACGGGCTGCTGAGGCACCTACGGGCAGCTCCCAGCAGTCCTGAGTCTCACGAGGAGTCACGAAACCACCGCAGGCGCCTTTTCTGGGGTCCAAATGCTCCCCCGGCTGCCTCCTTGGAAATCAAAGCATCGCCCTGAATTTACACCAGCAA
>PVHY01016621.1:0-33346 GCA_004024945.1 Uropsilus gracilis
ATATATATATATAATAAGTAAACTGTATTCCTGAATTCAGTGTTCCAATTCACTAAACTAGAAAGGGAACCAAAAGTTACTGTCTAGTTTATTTCAAGTTGTTTATTTCAAACATGTTACTTCTCTCTTCATTTTATTTATCTGTAACATAACTTAAAGTATCTTGATTCAGGGGACATTTTTCCCAGTATCCTGCTGAATCATTTGGATGTGATGAATAATACTTTCACCATCCACTGTATCTATAAACGCAATCAAGTTTAACATAGCAAACAATACCTGGAATATGTAGATTCTAACAACTGCATCCTTTGTTAACTAGAATTATTTGGTACTCAGAAGAGAGAAATAGTGAGATGAGGTAACATCAAGA
Source organism: Uropsilus gracilis (assembly GCA_004024945.1). Taxonomy (NCBI): domain Eukaryota; kingdom Metazoa; phylum Chordata; class Mammalia; order Eulipotyphla; family Talpidae; genus Uropsilus; species Uropsilus gracilis. The sequence continues at coordinate 374 of PVHY01016621.1, forward strand.
ATTTTAACTGTTTTAATTCTGTGTATATTTGAAGTTTATATGTTGTATATATGTGTGTGTGTGTACCAGTTTTCTTAAACAGGAGTCATTTGCTTGGTCATTTAGTCCACTCACTAGACTTAATAACCTTTTTGATCATAAGTTTTACATCAAAGGAATAGTTCTTACTTGAAAAATAAAAGATAAAAAGCCTTCTGAAAAATGGCAATGTACCCAATACATAACTGACAGACTTGAGGAAACTTAGGATACTATATTTAATCAGGGAATCTTTATGATTTAAAAGTTATCTCAGCACACTAGATGGGATGCAGTGAGATCAAGGCACAGGAATTTGCATTTTTTTGTGACAAAACTATGCAGTTAAAGTTATTTTGTGCATTTTAACTTGACTTTAATTTATACTTACTTCTCTGACTTCCACAAGATGGTCTGGAGGTAAGTGAGCTCTTTTGCTCACTGATTGTAGTTTGGAATGTCCAACATTAAAAAAAGAAATGGCATTTTGACTTGGTCTCCTCTGGGATATAGGAGAATTACCACTAGATGCAAGTGAGAAGCTCCGTGACTTCAGTGGAGGATTATTCTATTAGACAAAGAAAATCATTCCTTTTTTAAAAATTTAGGCTCTCTAACCCTCAACTTATGATTCACTCAAAGCTTACACACGAAGTTTTTAAAATTAAAGTAACCTCAGAATAGACTACAAAACTGTTTCTGAAGATGATAATATTTAAGATATTTGTTACTGAAGCAAACCATACATCCCATAGCAAAATGCAATTATTTAGACAATTCATTCCAGGTTTATGCTGCCAAGAATATTATTTCACATTTTACAAATAATACAACAAATTTCTTCTTCTTTTTGAAATCTTTGTTTTCATAATATAGAACTTTTCTCCTCAGGTGTAGTCACCACAGTTTTCCCATCACCAAAGTGTTCAGTCTTTTACCACATTCCACTGTGCTCTCTTCCCCCACAGTTTTCTATACTTCCCCACTTCTCTCCCCCTCCTCTCCTCCTGAGTGGCTCAGATCTACAATCTGCTTTCAAGAGCCAGTCTTACAGTTTGTTATCATAATTTCAGATTTTAAAACACTATTATTGATGCAGAAATATCCACTCAGCAATAGTCAACAACATACATTTTCCAATGTAACAGGCAAACATCATAGAACAAAGTATGATATATAGATGAACTTTGATAAGAAGTCAGACATTAAATCACATTAGCTGGGCACGGTGGTACGTGCCTAACCCAACTACCTGGGAGGCTGAGGCTAGGAATCACTTGAGTCTGCAGGTTCAAGACAACCCCAGACAACACAGCAAGACCTAGTCTCAAAAAAAAAAAAAAAAAAAAATACTAAATGATTCTTTCTATATGACATGTCCAGGACAGACAAATCTCTAGAAAGAGAAATTGATTAGTGTTTGCTAGAGGCTTGGGAAGGGCAGAACAGGAAGTGACTGTGAATGGATTTGGGGGGTTTTGGGGGGAGGGAGTTGGGGGGGATCTATGAAAATATGCAGGAATAATATAGTTACAATGAGTATGCAACCTTGTGAATATACCAAAAAAAACCACAGGATTGTACAATTTAAATTTAATGACATGGGATTAAGAATGTAAAAAATGTTTTCCTCATTTTTGTACATTAATATCATGTATGAATCCACATACCTTTCCAATAGCTTCAGTGTGATGTTGTGTACATATTTGGAGTCTGCTAACCCAATGTTGTCGCTCTTTAGCATCTGTGGCTGTAAAAAGAATCTCAGAGTCATTCAATTTTTATATTTACTTTTGGAATACAATTAATTGTCTATAGCATGAAGAACAAATAGCTGAAAATCAGGGATTAGTTCAACTCTCCTTAGAGCAAATGCCCCTGACTAGAGGGAGATAGTAAAGAGGCCAAAGCAACCATCTTATTAGGAAACATGGTATTTCATAAGAAGGATAAATTACACAGAGTTAGGTAGGGATCTGATACTTGACATGTCTTAAATTTCTCAAAAAATATACTTGTTTAAAGAAATAATGTATTAAGCATGATGTGTATTCAAAACTTTCATCTCTAGTGGCATGCTCAGTTAGTATTACCACATACTTTTTGTGTTTTAAGTAAATAAAACCATAAATGTCTATACAAATGAAACTGATCTAAATAAAGATTATACTTAACTTCAATGAATATTTTAACTAATCAAAATTATCTAAATTCATCACTGGAGCCGGGCACGGTGGCTCGTGCCTGTAAGCTTCAGCCTATGAAGCAGCCGGGGCTAGGGATCGCAGTTCGAGTCCCGCCTGGGGCTGTAGCGAGACCTAGTTCCAAAAAAAGATAGCTGGGCGTGGTGGTGCGCGCCTGTCATCCCAGCTACCTGGGAAGCTGAGGTTGGGGATTACTTGAGTCTGTGGTACCCCGGGCAACAAGAGCCTGCGGTTCCACAGGCAAAAACAGCAAGACCTAGTCTCAAAAAAATTCATCACTGGAGACCGGGCACAGTGGCTAGGGCTAGGGATCGCGGTTCAAGTCCGACCTGGGGCCCGTATTGAGACCAGTTCAAAAAAAATAGCTGGGCGTGGTGACACGCGCCTGTAATCCCAGCTACCTGGGAAGCTGAGGCTGGGGATTGCTTGAGTCTGTGGTACCCCGGGCAACGTGAGCCTGCGGTTCCACAGGCAAAAATAGTGAGACCTAGTCAGTCAGTCAATCAATCAATCAATCAATCAATCAATCAATCAATCAAATTCATCACGGAAACCACAAAAAGGGTATGCAGACCAAATTAGGCAAAATACAGAAACCCATGGAAGACACATACATATCACTTAAAGAAGTTTGTTTTTTTTTTAAAGTAAATAAATAAGTTTGCTTTTACATTTCTCAGTAATAAGTTTCATCTAAACAAAACTTTTACAGGGGCCAATCTTAAAGGATTTGTTCATTTTACCACTTGAACAAAGTTGTTTATTAAAACAGATTCATGAATTCTTAAAGCAATACCAAGATTTAGTATATTCTGTCTACATCATCAACAGCAGTAGTATCTACTTCCTAAACCCAAGAAAGTAAAATATACCAACTTCTGAAAGGAAGAACAAAAATCACACTATTAATTCTCATATCTCAGTCATACCTCTGAGTTTATACTGTTCCCCACTGGCAGCATTTACAGTAAAAGTATGAGAGTCTTCATCACTGGGTGATATTACAGCTCCTGCAAGCTGCAAAGTACCTCTGGGTTTTTGATTTCTAGACTGTTCATTCACAAAGTACTCCAATAGCCCAGCTTCATTGTTTAAAACAAAAAACCTGTAATGATTAAAAAAAACAATTGTATATTTGAAATATTTCCTTATTATAAACTAACTACACTTCAATTAGAGTTTGAAGTTTATACTATTAAAAATTAAATTCAAACGCATTTCAACAAGTATTTGGATACCCTAAATTGACTTCTTCAGAAAGGGCTATTGAAAATTGAATGGGTTTCATAACAGATATAAAGCCTTCAGCTAAGGGAAAGGAATTTAATAAGGAACAAGTATACTGGATAATGCTAAAAGGATATAGTATCTTTTCAGAGTATGATTTCTTTCCTGAACTCATTCAGGCAGGTAAATTGCCCCAAATAATAAGATAGTAGGAATCTTTACTTAACACCTACTAGCAACAAATCAAAACATGAGCTATGAAGCTAACTGCCAGGTAAAAAGGTGGATCTGGTTTTTAAAATTTAATCAGTAAAATATGCCATGAGAATAATGTCATAGTAGAAAGATTTTTGCTAAGTCTACCAGTAAATAGGTCACGACTAAAGATTACTTATCCTGTTTAAAAATGAAAAGGTTGCAACTAGAGATGCAGAAACATAAGGAACTTGAAACTAAATGATGAAATACTGATACACTTTGGAAAAGAATTTGATGTTCTGAGTTGGTTCTAGATTAACTACTTTAGAATATAAATTTAGATTGCAATTTAAGTAGTACAAGAGTTGTTTAAAAATCTAGAAAAGTTTCTATATAAAAAATACATTAATGATTGGGTTTGGAATTGCTTGGAATTCTACATGTAGTGTATTATACAAGAGAAGCAGTGAGATAATTTGACCCAGTTCAAGTTTCTAGAAGGTATTGTCTTAAGCAACATGGCAACCATATCAACTATATCAAACTGGGAGTGAATGGAATCAGGAATGGAATGAAACTGGAAAACAAAATTACTGATGAGAAGGAAGCTAATGAAGTTGAAAGTGGTTGTCTGAGAAAAGAGATGGAAAAGTAAAGGAATATTGTTTCTGTCACTGGTCTATTAGCATGCTTCAGATTTCTAAAATTATGTTCAAATACTGATAAATATATATACATATTAATTTTAATATTAATTTTTAATATTCCAAGGTTTTAAAACTTCCACTTCATTGATATAAGGAGTTGAAATCATTTTTCACACTATGACAGTGTACTTCTACTAAGTGAATTAAAGGACACAAGACTACCTCTGATATCATCTTAAATGTTTAAAACCTAAGACCTGTCCTTGGTAAACATACATGTGATTTACTGTGGTTTGTGTCCCCACAAAATTCTTACGTTGAAGTCCTACCTCCTGGTGTAGCAGACCTCTCCTGTCTCACTGCTTCTCTTAATAGTGTATTTCGGTAAGTCTGCCTTTTCTATTTTCTACTCTTTCTGGTGAATTCTTTTACCCCACACCTTTGGTCTACACCCTGATTCTTCCCCCACATTTGGTGGCCCATAGAAGGACAGAATGTGGGTAAAAGGATATAGGAACCTCTTATTCTCTTTTTCTTATTCTCCGTGGACTATGAGGGACCGCAGAACAACTGAAAACAAACTGAAAGTTTCCAGGAGCCCTCAAAGACTGATATGGTCAGTCGAGGGGAAAAATGCCTTTCCTTGCTTCGAAATCTCCAGGAAGGCTATTTAGCTTACTGATGGCAACTGAAGGGTCCAGCTTGGACACTCTCAAATGTTCCTGGAAAGAGCCCATGAGTTAGGCGGTCCGCCATAGCTGTGATGGTGAGTGGTTTCACTTTTCTTCTTAAAAAACAAACAAAAGAAACCAGGCATGGTGGTGGGCGCTGAGGCTAGCAACCCCAAGTAACATAACGAGATCTAATCTCTAAAATACAGACATACACACACATACATACAAAAAAAAAAAAAGAAAAAGAAACCCTAACTCCTAAGATACTAATAGATGGAAATAGGAAGGGTAGAAGAGGCAATATGGGTGCTTCTGTGGTGGGCAGTCATAACATACATCTATAGAGGTGTAAGCCCCTCTTTCTCTCAATCATATATATACCGTGTTGTACACCAAAGTAACTCAAAAAGAGACGGAAAGCATTCAGCTCATGAATGGGATTGATGTCCTTATAAATGTGACCCAAGAAAGTTTCCGTGATCATTCCATTTTCAAGTCATATAAGAACACTATGAGAAATCTGCATTCCAAAAGACAGTCCTAACCTGACTATGCTGGCAACCTGCTCACAGAGTTGCAACGTCCAGAACAATGGAAAATAATTTTCTGTTGTTTATAAGGTACTGGGTCTGATATTTTATTATAGCAACCTAAATAGACTAAGACATGAATCTACTTCCAAAGAAGTTCATTAAGTAAAGAGTAAGATCTGTGGGGGAGGGGAAGGGGAAGATATACGCTACTAGGATCTCAGGGTCTCAGACTGGGGAAGCCAGCCTCTGCCTCCACATGGGCAGGGGGTGGGGGTTGGGCACCTCTGTTGGGGGGGCGGGGGAAGAGGCTCTGGTTTACTACAACTTCAATCAGATCTGCACTAGGAAAGAGAAAACCACTCTCTCCAGCTGCAGATATAATGGAGAGGAAAGGAAGTAATAATGGCCAGGATACACTTACCACCTGGGTAGGACAAATAGCAAGTCAGAAACCACTGAAACAAGAAAGTGAGACCAGCGATTGAGGTGACTGAGGTGACCTGTCACAGTTTTCTACCTGCATCTTCTCTGGGATTGGGGAAACCCCTGGTTCAGTTATGTGTGAGAAGAAGGAGGCTCCCTCCTTTACCAATCAATGGGGGAAGAGAGTCAATGAGATGTGGCTGTGGCCCTTTGGCAAAACTGTTAACACAAGAGAGGAGACAAGCTGGATCAACCACCCAGGGAACCACCCAGGGAATCTCTGCTGGCGTCCCAGAGAGTACGCCTCTACTGCCAGTGGCTAGGAGTTGGGCTCCCAAACCTAGATATCAGAACTACTCAGCACACCAGCAGCAGCATGTGACAGACACCTGAAGAGATCCTGGAGAAGCACACCATGTATTTGGTTTACTGAAATCGGGTGAAAGAACAAGCAAAACAGGGTGTTTACCCAAACCTACAAAGGGGAGCAACTGACTCTTTAAAGCCAGCCACACACCAGGTTCTTCCCAGCCCGCGCATGCAGTAGCAAGACCACATAAACTTTAAGAGGGAGGCAAAAACAAATTTACTTATTAAAAGACAAGTTACACAAGAGTCACTGAGGGGTACAAAGAAACACCTTTGGTAATCTTACCACACAGTTCAGTCTCTAGTTCAAAGTGCACGTGGCTTCAGCAACCATGTGCATCCACAAAATGGCGACTGCCCCACCTTAAACTGGTTGAAGGAGTTAAGATGGCAGCGCCACTCCTTCTTCAGAAGACACAGCTACACTCCCTCCAAGCCAGAGAAGCCAAGATGGCATCATCAATCCTTCTCCAAAAGCCGGAGATTAAAATCCAATGAGGAAAACCAGGATGGCATCATCAATCCTTCTCCAAAAGTCAGAGATTCAAATCCAACGAGGAAAACCAGGATGGCATCATCAATTCTTCTCCAAAAGGCACAGCTCTTGACATTTTTTCAGCTCCAACTCCAAAGTGGCCCAGCATCAGCAAAACTCACTCCATACAGTAACATAGCAAGCACTTCAGACATCTCATGTTGAAAACGGCAACACAGCAAACTCTCCTCAGTTCTCCAGAAGACTTCCAAGCTTCACAGTTTCAAAATTAAACCAAGTTTTCAAGCACCACATTTCCAAGACAGCTCACAAGTTTCTCCAACATGCTTCCCTGGGCTCCTCACCAGCCCAGACTGGGAATGGAAGCCCACAGTTTGGCTTCCTTCCTCCCTGCTGGTACACATGTGCCTCCCCACATGGCAGCAGCAGCTCTGAGGCCTACAGCCTCTCTGCTGCTCCTCCTGTACCTTCCTTCTCTGTTCTCTCTACTGTTCTGTCCTGTTCTTTCTCTTTCCCTGTCTGTCTCTGTTCCCTCCCTGATCCTTTAATCCTCTTGTCTCGAGAGAAGGCTTAACTTCCCTTCTCCAAGTCTCCACCCACCAATGCTAACAACAGCTATTTTAATGCATCAACACTAGTACTAGAGACCACTTCCCCCTAACATTACAAGCTCCTGACATGCTTGGCTGACTATCGGCCTCAGTTACTCCTGGAGATCTGAGCAGCCTCATCTGTTGCTGTCCAGGAGTACAAGTCCCTACCCAGGAAAAAAGACACAGTTCCAGAAAAAGAAAAGACCAGAAGGCCAAACCTGGACCAAAGACTTGCAGTGGGAGAAGTTGGAGTGACTGGAGGGGGGAGGGAGGATAGCAGGGATAAGATGATAAGGGCTACAATATGGAAGGGAGGATCAAACCTAAAGGGAATGACAATATATAAATGTGACCAATATTATATGAAATTTACAAAATAAAAATTTTTTAAAAGAGAGAAAGATCTGTTAGTAAGAAAGCAATTTCTTGAATATACTAAAAAACACCAAGCTGTACACATTTAATGGGCAAATTTTATGGTATATGCACTCTATCATAATAAAGTTATAATAAAAAAATCAACAAAGGATGAATGAACAAGCAAAAAAGGAAATAAATCTCTCTACACAGTTCTAAACAGTACAATTCACTTTGAATGGGCAAAGGAAAATGAAACAGTTAATTCAAAGAAATTTAGGGTTACAATGTTCTAAAATCTCACATTTTCTATGAATGTGTATGAAAGGACAGCAAGGAAGGAGGGGACAGGAGTTAGGGATATGAGAGAACGGTGGGGAAATATGAATGGCGGCAAGGAAAGAGAGACTCAGGAGTCAAGCCAAGTAGAATTAAGAAGAGTTTATTGCCGTGAGCTCCTGGGTGAGGTTCACTAAGCTAGGGTGGGGGTTAGTGAAGTCGCACCTATGTGGAGTTGCGTTGGTGTCTGCTTTTATAGGGGCAGGGACACGGAGGTGGGTTTTGCTAGTGTGCCTGGCATGGTTAGTAGGCAGACAGGACAAGGGTGTTCCCTGGGCTGGGTGAGGTGGGTGAGGTTGAAGACAGTCTCAACTGTAGCTGGAAGGTAAGACTTGGGTTGGGTGATGTCCATAATCCTCTTAAGGGTTGGAGGCTCCAGAGCCCCCAATATGACCTTTCATGAACACTCCTGTAAGCTTCAGCCTATGAAGGGGCTGGGGCTACGTAGCGATTCAAGTCCACTTGGGGCAACACAGCGAGACCTAGTCCCAAAAAATAGTTGGGTGTGGTAGCGCACGCCTGTAATCCCAGCTACCTGGGAAGCTGAGGCTGGGGATTACTTGAGTCTGTGCTGCAGTTCCATGGGCAAAAACAGCGAGACCTAGTCTCAAAAAAAAAAAAAAAAAAATGTAGAAACAAAGCTAAGTGTGGCAGATAAACAAGATTTAGCATAAATCTCTACATGCAGGAAATTCACCTAACTTGCTGAAAGAAAAGTAACTTTATTTTTTGCAATTTCAAAATAACAGACAGTCATGTAGAGAAATGATGATCTTTGTAATAGTTCACAACGCAAAGTGAAGTATTATCAAGCACAACTTTAACCTAAAAAAAAACCTGATTTGGAAGTATATCTTATGATAACAAAAAGAAATTTAAATGAAGATTTTGGACGGAAATGTGAGCATACTTCTTTGTTCCCACCATCACAGAACTTCAATGCTTAGCATGTATAGAACTTTAAAACCACATGGAAGGCAAACTCACCTTCTGAAATTAGAGCTGAAAGTGGAAGGAAGAGGATTTAGCAGAGGGTCTTGCTGCTGTAATTTTTCTAGGGCATTAACACTCAAAAACAAACAGTTACTTACAGCGTATTTCAAACTAGCCTTCTCCCAGCTACTCTAAATTACCCTTAGTCAAAAAAGAATTATAGGAAAAGTGAATATCTGGCACAAGCACAGTGCTTATAGACACCAGCAACTCAGACAAAAGTTTGGTAAAGCATGCCAAAGTAACTAAGCCACTAAGCATAGGGTGCTTTACCAAAATTTTGATATTTTTGATCCCCTTTTTATAATTCAGTCTAAATCTTCCATGCTCAGGACTCAGTATATCTCCACTCTATCACAAGACCTCCAACCAGGTTGACAGAAAATGGAAAATGAAACTTTTTCTAAAGTGGCCATTCAGCAATCAAGTTTACAAGGTGAGACTACTCTGTTAGGGAATATTGGAAAAGGTCTTATGTTCTCAGATGTTTCTTTCCTCCATCCCCAGGACTTCTGGTGCTGCTAAAATTGGTTTTTATACAACTAGAAGAATGCTAAGGACAGAGGCAGAGAGAGTGGTCCTCTATAGCCTAGAAGGTTTGCGTGGATCTACTATCTAACTTCCCAGAAAACCAGTGGCCAATGGTTTGGCCTGCCAAACACCTGCCCCTGAGTTGGGCACAGTGGCTCATGCCTATAATCCCAGCTCTCTGGGAAGCTGAGGCTAGGAATCACTTGAGTCTGTGGGTTTGAGATTACCCTGGACAACATAGTCTCAAAAAAATATCCAGGCGTGGTGGCACATGCCTGTAATCCCTGCTACCTGGGAGGCTGAGGCTGGGGATCCCCTGCTTCCGCAGGATCCCAGATCTGATCCAGGATCTGAACTACTCAGATCTGATCCTGTACTGGGACTACCCCAGGCAACATAATGAGACCTAGTCTCTTAAAAAAACAAACAAAAAAACCCCCAAACACCTGCTCCAATCTCAAAGTTGCCTCAGAATAAAAATGCCATCTTTTGACCAGGCACGGTGGCATGCACCCTTAATCCCAGCCTAGAAAGGGAGGCTGAGGCTAGGAATCGCTTGAGTCCGCAGGTCTGAGACCTGCCCCAGGCAAGAGAGCGAATAGCTGGGTATGGTGGCACATAATAATCTCAACTACCTGGGAGGCTGAGGCTGGGGACCACCTGAGTACGCAGGATCCCAGATCCAATCCAAGATCTGGACTACACAGATCTGATCCTGGATCAGGACTACCCAGGACAACATAGTAAGACTGAGTCTCAAAAAAAAAAAGCCATCTTTACCATATACTAACTCTAGGGCCGGGCATGGTGGCTCATGCCTGTAAGCTTCAGCCTATGAAGCAGCCGGGGCTAGGGATCGCGGTTCGAGTCCCACCTGGGCCTGTAGTGAGACCTAGCTCCAAAAAAATAGCTGGGTGTGGTGACACGCGCCTGTAATCCCAGCTACCTGAGAAACTGAGGCTGGGGATTGCGAGTCTGTGGTACCCTGGGCAACGAGAGCCTGTGGTTCCATGGGCAAAAATAGCAAGACCTAGTCTCAAAAAAATAAATAAATAAAATAAAAACCATATACTAACTCTTAACATGATTGGGCATGGTTTGGAGCTTTCTTACTCTATTTCACTTTAAGAACATGACCATTAATACTCAATAATATCATAAAAAGATATGAAGTGAAATCTTTCACTTCATGCTGAGGGAGAAGAGAAAACTAACCTATTTTCCATTTCAGAAACGGAACAAATAATCATACTAATGTTAGGGGGCTGTGGTCCCCAGTACTGGTGGTGCTGCATTAAAATATTGTCCATTGGTGGGTGGAGACTTGGAGAAGGGAAGTTAAGCCTTCTCTTGAGAAAAGAGGATTAAAAGATTAGGGAGGGAACAGAGGGAAAAAGACATGAAAAAAGAAGAGAACAGGGAAGGTAAGGAGAGCAGGGAAGGTAAGGAGAGCAGAGGAGGTACAGGGAGGCTGGAGGCCTCAGGACCGCCGCTGCCATGTGGGGTAGCAGGGCAGGGGAGGAAGCCAAGTTGTGGGCTTCCATCCCCAGTCCAGGCCAGAAAGGAGCCAGGGGAAGCATGTTGAAGAAACTTGTGAGCTGTGTGAGCTGTCTTGGAAACGTGGTGCTTGAAAACTTGGTTTAATTTTGAAACTGCGAAGTGTGGAAGTCTTCTGGAGAACTGAAGAGAGTTTGCTGTGTTGCTGTTTTCAATGTGAGAAGTGCTTGCTGTGTTGCTGTATCGAGTGAGTTTTGCTGATGCCGGGCCACTTTGGAGTTGGAGCTGAAAAAATGTCAGAGCTGTGCCTTTTGGAGAAGAATCGACGATGCCATTCTGGTTTTCCTCGTTGGATTTGAATCTCTGACTTTTGGAGAAGGATTGACGATGCCACCTTGGCTTCTTCTGGCTTGGAGGGAGTGGAGATATGTCTGTGAAGGAGCTGCGCACCATCTTAACTTCTTCATCCGGCTTACGGTGGGGCAGCCGCCATTTTGTGGACACACATGACTGCTGCAGCCACGTACTCTTTGGACTAGAGACTGAACTGTGTGGTAAGATTACAAAAGGGGTTTCCTTGTACCCCACAGTGACTCTTGTGTAACTTGTCTTTTAATAAGTAAATTTGTTTTTGCCTCCCTCTTAAAGTTTATGTGGTCTTGCTATTGCATGCGTGGGCTGGGAAGAACCTGGCGTGTGACTGGCTTTAAAGGACCAGGTGCTCCCCTATATAAGTTTGGTCAAACACCCCATTTTAATTGTTTTCGTCACCTGATTTCACTAACAGAAAACTGACTAATGTTTTAAAAATTAATATTTTGTATATCATCTGACTGTAAGCCTTTTTAAAATTACAAAAATGAAAGTGATTTTTTTTGACAGCACTTATTTTTTAAAGAAAAATAAGAGATGCCTCTTCAGCATCTGCTGCCTATATGCTCCAGGCCCTCTGTACATTCTGGTTCTAGGGTATGAGAGGGCTTGGTTCCTCATCCCCAGGCAATCAGGCAGAGACAAGCAGGCACCCAGTGGGGGAAAAACTGCCAGGGCATGGGGGCGTGGGGGGATGTGGGGGGTGTGTGTGTCTGTGTGTGCATGTGTGTGTGCAGACTGAGTGTGTGTGGGAGGGGAGGAGAAATGAGGAGCTGTTATTTAACTGGTACAGAATTTCAGTTTGAGAAGATACAAAATGTTCTGGAGATTCATGGTATAATGGCTATACAACAATGTGAATGGATGTAATGCCACTAAACAGTACAGTTAAAAATTATTATAGTAGTAAATTTTATGATAAATATATTTTAGTGCAAAAAAAAAAAGGCCTTTTTCCCCCTGCCCCAGAACTACCAACCCATAAAATATTTTAAGATACCTGGCTAGGCCACTTACTAAATAACGAAATAACCTTGGATGGTTATTTACAGTCCCAAAGAAGTTTTGAGAATCTTGCACAAAATAGGCTCCCAAAGAATTCTATTTGCTGCCTCCAAACCACCCTAAGAGCCTAGCACCTGGAAAGAACAGCAGTCCAAGGCAGGTAAAAGCATGATTCTAGTCCTAATATAATGGTAACATCCAAAGCACTTGGAGGTCGCCATTTTGATCAGTTTTTAACCCGCTGAAAAGAAAATCAACAGACTTCTAGAAATTATTGCATATTCTTCTTTAGACAGTTTCCCAACATGTTTGTACTGAAGTAATAGCATAAAATAAAACAATCAGCCCCACTTTTCTGGTCTCTTAGGAGTGAGATCAGAGAGTAAGCACACTTACCTGTACTGCCACCCAGTGACAAGGTTGGTATATTTCATTAAGTAGCCATACACATTTTCCATGTGATCACTGTTTCAAAAAGATCAGAAAGTCAAGATCAGTGACAATTAGAAGAAATCCCAAAAAATAACTATAGTTTCAAAAACAGGTATAAATACTGTCTGCAAACATTTCAGAAGAAAAATCTGTATTTTAATAGAGGTGTTTCATCTCCCAAATCACATATCTATAGGATCTTTTTTTTTTTTTTTTTTTTGAGACTAGGTCTTGCTATTTTTGCCCGTGGAACCACAGGCTCTCGTTGCCCGCCCGGGGTACCAGACTCAAGCAATCCCCAGCCTCAGCTTCCCAGGTAGCTGGAATTACAGGTGCGCGCCACCACGCCCAGCTATTTTTTTGGAACTAGGTCTCACTACAGGCCCCAGGCGGGACTCAAACCACGATCCCTAGCCCTGGCCGCTTCATAGGCTGAAGCTTACAAGCACGAGCCACCGTGCCTGGCCCATATCTATAGGATTTTATTTTACTACATTTCTTCAAAACAAATGAACCCCTCATTAATTATATTTCAAATAAAAATGTTTATATGTAAAATCATATAATATAAAACAAATATATAAACACAAATATTTTACAAGTTATTCAATACTGAAAATATACACTCTAGTTGGATGATTCTAGAATAACTGAAAAGGATCTCCAGACAAAATAGTGCCTCCTCACTCCAAAGCAGCACACAAGAAGTCAATTTGTCATGTCTCTAATTCCTTGGACTTCTAAAATGAAGATACTGTGTTTGATGAGAGTATGATGCCTCAATTTCATCTCCTAGCCCCAGCAGGCATGAGGCAAACAGGTTACAAGTTAACAATGGAAAGATTTAGTTTATTAATTATAGCTATATTCTTATTCAGTGCAATATCCTTTCCTCTTACCTCCCCTATTTACACTAATTACAGCTATGTTCTGTGACAATAGTTAACAGAAAATTTAGTATCACTTTGATATCTCTTTTCTAGTATTTGTTTTTGTTTTGTTTTGTTTTTTGAGACTAAGTCTCGCTATTTTTGCCTGTAGAATAGCAGGCTCATGTTGCCCAGGGTACCATGGACTCAAGCAATCCCCAGCCTCAGCTTCCCAGGTAGCTGGGATTACAGGTGTGCACTACCATGCCCAGCTAATTTTTTGGAACTAGGTCTCACTATGCTGTCCTGAGCAGGACTCGAACTGCGATTCCCAGTCCCTGCCGCAACTTCCTAGGCTGCTGTTTACATGCGTGCGCCCCTGTGCCCGGTCAGAAAGGATTCTTCTTTAGTAACCCAGCTTTTCTGGGTTTAGCTAAGGTTGCTCTACTCCTAGCCCCAGGTTTCTTTCTGTTTCTTTTGGTACAGTTTGTGGAAAGGCAAAGAAATAAGTACTTTTCTTATCTGGCTCCCACATTTCCCTAGATTTTTTGGGGCCACAGGAATCCCTTACATCAATGTCTACGCTCCTTACATCAATGTCTCTGGATTCCACCCATAAAGAACTTCAAAAATTTTATCTTCAAAAATTTTTAGAGACTTAACACACAATTTAGATTCTCTCAACTATTCTTGCTCTCAAAACTTTTAAGGTGCAAAACTATTCCCCTAAATCATAGTGTCAAAAACCAACATCACCTCAATTAAAAAACAATATAATGAAAATATTCTTTGTTCATATGTTCCATATCTCTCACTACAGACAAAGCTACATAAAGTCTAATGCTATGATACTAGAAAAATTGAAAACTAGCTTTCCACAGAAGAGTGCCTCCATACTCTGGTGGAACACACAAGAGGTCAATCTGTTGTGCCTCTAATTTCCTAGACTTCTAAAATGAAGATGTACTAACCTGAATATGTACTTATCTATTTAAACTCTACATAAACCTACATGGCCTAATATTCCATGCAACTTGAATTAAATATATTCTTAAAGTACCAAGATGTTCCAGAATTCATCACTTTTGAACTACCTTCAATCTAGGCTCCTTACATCAATCTTCATTGCCGAGTGTCCTTTCATAGTTATTAACATTAATTAAAACATTACAACTCAATTGTGCAATTACAAATTACCTGCATGTTTTTACTATATAAACAGGTTACAAAGGACTAATTTAGTAATCCTATTCTCAGGAAGAACTGATTACACCGTCCCTCTCTCATCCTTCCTCTTCCCCTTTTCAAATCAGTGCAATCAACTGAAGTGGAACAACTACGCCATCTGGTGGCCAGAATAGAGTCTTGTGAATGAACTTTTGTTCACCTTTAAAGAGTGAGTAAATCTGAACCTTTTTTTTTTTTTTTTTTTTTTTGAGACTAGGTCTCGCTATTTTTGCCCGTGGAACCGCAGGCTCTCGTTGCCCGGGGTACCACAGACTCAAGCAACCCCCAGCCTCAGCTTCCCAGGTAGCTGGGATTACAGGCGCACACCACCACGCCCAGCTATTTTTTTGGAACTAGGTCTTGCTACGGGCCCCAGGCGGGACTCAAACCACGATCCCTAGCCCCGGCCACTTCATAGGCCGAAGCTTACAGGCATGAGCCACCGTGCCCGGCCTAAATCTGAACCTCTAACCTCATGGCTTTACTCCCATTTAAAATGTGAGGGTTTTCCCAGCCCAGGTGGGAACTGGGTCAGCCAGTGGCCCGTTTTGCATGGGGGTGGGGAGTGGGAGTGGAAGGGGATTATGATAACACAACCCCCCTTCTGTTTCACTCTCACTCCACTCAGTCTTCAGAAGGAATGAGAAGAGAACAAATAATACAGTGACAGAATGAATAGAATGGTGAGGGACCAGATAAAGATTCTACCCACACATCTGAGCAGGACACAAGAGATAGGATATTGAGAAATCCATTGCATACTGGATTGAAGAAATGATAATGGTGATGACCTATCACAGAATCACACCAACAGCCAGTCTCACCAGGAGTCTATGAACCAAAATTTAAGTGCTGATACGCCATTTAAGAGAGCAAGGCGCCCCTCCCCATTCCACAGGACAGGAAGGTCACTGAGTTGGGGCATCATCCTCACAGCAAAGCTGCAATCTGAGGGAGGAAATGATCTGCAAAGGCCTTCAGGAGATGCCTGTCTGTCCACACTGAGAGATTTCTTTACTAACAATGGCTGGGGTGAGGCCCCCTTAAGCCAGAGAGCAGAGTTATAAGGAAAAGACACACCAAAATGCACAGAGAATGGATTTGAGAAGACAGTCAACAAGACAACACTGATAGAGCTCGCGAGTACAGATTGGCTGCCCAACGCAACTCAAAACCTTACCTGCACCGTTTGCTGTGTCCTAGGAACACAGTCCCTCACCCAAGAAAAGGACAATGCCACAGAAAAGGAAGAGACCAATGGACTTAACACAAATCAACAAACAAGGAGAGAGGGGTCTAAGTGAACAGAGGGGCGTCAGTGGGAGGGGATCACAATCCAACAACCATTGACCAATATTGTAAGAAATTTAAAGAATAAATAAAATAAAATACGAGGATTTTGGTAGATTTTAATATGAATACAATTTAGTTGTTAAAGGGAGAACATACAACCTACCTGATTATGTCATGTTTTTTGTTCTATGAAGAGATGACAATCAAAAAAATTTATGCACTGAAAAATGAGCTATTAAATAAAAGCTCATTTCTTCTTTAATCCCTCAGCAACTGTATATTTTTATATTTTAAACTTGCTAATATTTATTTAGGATTAGCATCAGAGGTGATAATCTATAAAAATAGTTAATTAACTGTGCCAGGTGGTATTATATTTAATTTAATATTCATCTTCTTCTACATATTTTTTTTTTTTTTTGAGACTAGGTCTCGCTATTTTTTTGCCTGTAGAACCACAGGCTCACATTGCCTGGGATACCACAAACTCAAGCAATCCCCAGCCTCAGCTTCCCAGGTAGCTAGGATTACAGGCACTCCCCACCATTCCCAGCTATTTTTTTGGGACTAGGTTTTGCTGTGTTGCCCTGGGCAGGAATTGAACCGCAATTCCCAGATCCCGCCATGACTCCAATAGCTGTCGCTTACAGGCACGCACCACAGTGCCCGGCTTTACACTTACTTCTTAACTACCTTCTTTATCAACCTTAAGGTACATATGTAGAAACCTTTTAGTATATGTGCTGCTGAAGCAAGCACTGTAGAAACTTTTTAAGTAGGCTACTTTTTTAAAGTTTCAAATCCTTTTATTTCAACACCACAGTATCTTCTAAATACAAGCTCTCTGAAAATCCACTGAAAAGAATCGGGGGAAAAATTACTTTGCATTCCAAATCAATAATCTAAATATGAGAACTGTCTCCTTGAAGAAAAAGACAGTGACATGGTCTTCTACTAGAGAAGAGACACATTGGGACTGTACCTCACATATAATGAGAGAAGCAAATTAAAAACTACACTGAAAAATTGTTTTTCAATCTATCAAACATTCATATTTTTACCGAAATACCACGTTACACTGCTAAAGCTGTTGGCAAATAGATATTCATCACTAGCACTGCACAACTCAAGGAAGAAACACCTGACATAATCATTAAAAGTACAAGTTGACTCAGAAATCCACTCCTGGGTATCTTAAACAGATATATTCATCATTGCAAGATGACAGTTATTCACTACAATAGTATTTTTAATAGAAAAATTTTTAGAAACTAATGTCCATCAATGGAGAACTTATTAAAGGTGAAAAAGTAAAGGAAGAGAACGAGAACAGTGCATATAGTATTATGGACGGAATTGTCTCCTCAGTCTAACTTTTTTTTGTCTTTTTTTTTTTTCTTTTTTTTTTTGAGACTAGGTATAGCTATGTTGCCTAGGATAGTCCCAATCCCACAGATTTAAGTAATCTCCAGCCTCAGCCTCTCAGGTAGCTGGGATTACAGGTGCCCGCCACCGTGCCTGGCTGTTTTTTCAAGACCAGGTTTTAGTATATTACCAAGGTAGTCTTGAACCTGCAAACTCAAGTGATCCCTGACCTCTTGCTTCCCAGCGTTTGGATTACAGGCATGCACTACCACGCCCGGTCCCAGTCTAATTCTTATTTGCCATTTCTTTCTCAGAAACAAACACAAGCTAAGAATATTTAATATTTTGTTCACTCAAGTTAATATATTGCCAAAAATTTAATTTAAAATACTTTTATTTGTATTAGTTGTAAATAGGTGAAATAGCAACATCTTTACTAAGACGTTATTCTTTGTAGAATAATCCCATGCTGAAGACCCACCCACTAGCAGGCAGCCACAGGACTGCCTGTATATCCCAGCTCTTTTGCCAGCAGGGAGCCGAGGCAGTGTGGAACTTCAGGTAGGCCTCCTGCACCCGGAGAGCATGGGAGGGGGGCTTGAGTGGGGTTCTAGCCCCATCCACCAGCAGATGGTTGCATGGGGCAGCCATTTGCAGCCCCAATGGACTGAGGCATGGTTCGGCCAAGCCCCTACCCCAAGGGAGCTTGGGACTGTGCCTGCCTGGCCATCTGGGCCCCACTTCCACACAGGGAGGTACCAGCACCTAGGAAGGCGGGGGGTGGGGGGAGAGGAAAGCCCCTATCCTTTTCACTCTCACTTTAGCTCATCTTCAGGAGGATGAAAAACATAAATAATACAAACCCCATCACAGAACGGGTGAGGGACAGGTAAAAAATCCAGCCCTCAAGTCTGAGCTGGCCACAGGAGATGGAATATTGAGAGAACCAGTGCATGTGAGACTGGAGAAACAACTATGGAAACACTATGTCATAAATGCACACCTACGCACTTACCAGGTCTTTAAGAGCCAAGACCTCATTTCTAAGATACCTGCTATGGCCAGGAATGGTGGCGCATGCCTGGAGGCAGCAGCCTAGGAAGTCACGGCGGGGACCAGGAATCGCGGTTGGAGTCCCGCTCGGGGCAACATAGCGAGACCTACTTCCAAAAAAATAGCTGGGCATGGTGGCATGCGCCTGTAATCCCAACTACCTGGGAAGCTGAGGCTGGGGATTGCTTGAGTCTGTGGTACCCTGGGCAACGTGAGCCTGCAGTTCCACAGGCAAAAAGAGCAAGACCTAGTCTCAAAAAAAAAAAAAAAAAAAAAAAGATGCCTGCTAGGAGAGCAAGGCACCCCTCCCACACCATGAAAGAGGGGGGCCAAAGAGTGGCAGTATCAGCCTCCACAGCAAAGCTGCAAACTAAGGCAGAGGAGATGATCTACAATGGCCATTTACAGATAGCTGTATCCACAGAGAAACTTCTTCACTGACCCTGGCTAGGAGTGAGGTCCCCTAAACCAGACGCCAAAACCATAAAGTAAAGCAGCAAAACAACACAGAGAAGGGATTGGAGAAGATATCCTGCAACAAGAAAACATGAACATACCACAAATAAATATAGACTGGCTACCCAACACAAGGTTAACACTGAAAACCTACCAGCATGGTTTGCCTGATCTCATGAACACAGTCCCTCTCCTAATGAAAGGACACTGTCACAAGAAAGAGACTAATGGACTTTACACAGACTAGCAAACAACAAAGAGGGGTTTGAGTGAACAGAGGGGGGCACCAGAGGGAGGGGAAGGTATCCAAAAACCATTTACTGAGGTTGTGATTTAAAGAATAAAAATAAATAAAATTTTAAAATTAAAAAAAGAAAAAGAAGGCTGGGCACGTTAAGCTTCAGCCTATATAGCGGCCAGGGCTAGGGATCACGGTTCAAGTCACACCTGGGGCCCATAGCGAGACCTAGTTCCAAAAAAATAGCTGGGCGTGGTGGTGCACGCCTGTAATCCCAGCTACCTGGGAAACTGAGGCTGAGGATTGCTTGGGTCTGTGGTACCCCAGGCAACAAGAGCCTGTGGTTCCACGGGCAAAAATAGTGAGACCTAGTCTCAAAAAAAAAAAAAAAAAAAAAGAATAACCACATGCTCAGGAAGTACAATAAAAAGACCTCTATCAAGAATAGAAAACCCACTCCAAAAATAACCATTAGTGGCATTTCTTCCTTCCATTTGTATCATTCATTCCCATTATCTCCTTTCTTCATCATCTCTGATTCTCTTGCTACGTCCTTTCCCTTTCTTGTTCTTCCTCCTTTCTTTCCTTTTTTCTCACCTTGCTATCTATCCCTCTGACTAGGGCTTCATGCTGCAGTCAGTAGCAACCACTGACCTCAGTTTTTCTCCTTCAGGGACCTTCCAGTCAACTTCAAGAATTGCAATCTAAGCAAACTGCAAAGGCAATCAAAACTCAAATTCAGGGAAACAGAATGGGAAATTACCCTTTGTTACAATACCTACAAGGAAATCTTTTTCACCAGCAAACTAAAGTGCTATACAAACTGTAATGATAATGCCAAAACACAAACATGACTAACCAAGCAATATAAAATTAAACCTGAATAACAAGGACGCAAATTATTTTATTAAGCAAAATCAGTAGCTAGGAAATTGTTAGCTAGGAGAGAGATTTCCTCAAACAAAAGGAACAAGGACATTTCCTCTCTTCAAGGCATTATAATTTCCACCATGAATAGTCTCCACTTTTTTTCTTTCCTTTTTTTATTAATTACACATATTCCCCACTATTTTCAAAACCAAAAACAAATGTTTCAAAAAAACATAACTTCCCTAAGTCTAGCCTATGACAATTTCCTGTACAATCTAATTATGTAATTTATATAGACTAATTTGTATGGTTTAACATTTAGTTGATTGTATATTCTGATATAATAGAACTTCTCTGGAAAAGAAAAGTATTCAAATCAACTATTTGAATCTGTAAAGCAAAAATTCAGGTCACCCTTGAACAATGCAAGGGTTAGAGTTACTGAACTCTGTGCAGATGGAAACCTGTGTGTAACTTTTGATTCCCAAAACGTAACTACTAATAGCCTGGTGTTGACTGGAAGTTTTACTGATAACATACACAAATGATTAACACATATTTTGTTATATATATCATAGACTGTATTCTTTAATAAACAGTAAATATGGGCCGGGCACGGTGGCTCGTGCCTGTAAGCTACAGCCTATGAAGCGGCCGGGGCTAGGGATCGCGGTTCGAGTCCCGCCTGGGGCCCGTAGCGAGACCTAGTTCCAAAAAAATAGCTGGGCGTGGTGGCGCATGCCTGTCATCCCAGCTACCTGGGAAGCTGAGGCTGGGGATTGCTTAAGTCTGTGGTACCCCAGGCAACAAGAACCTGGGGTTGCACAGGCAAAAATAGTGAGACCTAGTCTCAAAAAAAAAAAAAAAACAAAACCAGAAAATATTAAGAAGACCATGGCAAAAATACATTTACAGAACTGTACCATACTCATTGAATTGTAGTTCATTATTTACAAGAAAATCCACATATAAATAGATTCAGGTAGTACAGACTGATATGGGATGACTCCGCTGGATGGGCAGCTGGGGTCTCTGGTAATGAGGGAGTTGAAAATCATATTGGGCACCATATTGTCCTGGAGGGCGGGGTCTGACAGAAAGACCCACCCATGTGAAGGAACGGGACTCACGAAAAGGATGCACAAAAAGAGGAGCCTGGAAGTGTGCAAGAGAGAGGTATGTGAGACAGAGAATGGCAGACAGGTAAAGAGACAAGGTGGCCGGGCTTGGGAGGAGTCCCCCTAGAAGAGTGAGCTGGTGGTGGCAAGGAGCCATATGGGATAGTGGAAGGCAGGGGAGTAGCCAGTGTGGAGTTGGATTCTAGAGAAGCAGGTCCAGGGTGACTGGGGGCTGCTGAGGGCAGTCCCAGTGAATGTCGCCAGACCCACTGAAGGCGGGGCTATTAAAGAAAGCGCATGGTGCCAGAGCAAGGTGGCGTGGAAAGCTGGTACCTGGAGAAAGTAAGGGATTTAGAAAGCTGATTTTGCATCAGAACTTGATGGAAAAGTTTGAAGAACTGTGGAGAAGCTTAAGAGCTCAGAGCCCTGAAGAGAGAAGGAGGAAAGACAGCAAAAAAAGATTGGATTTTGCAGAGTGCCTGTCTCCCATTTAGAGGGGCAAAAGGGCACCATCTTGGACATGTGTTTGGGACTTTCAGACTAAACAGTAATTGGGGTAAAATAACTGGCCACTTGTGGCATTAAAGACTTTTTGTTTGACTTTCTGTTTTCCTGGTTAATTTTCTTTGTTAATAAAACCCTGTTGTTTAAATTGTACTGTGACTCTGGCAATTGCCACACATGGATAGGAAGAACCTAAAAGAATCTGGGCTGCAGAAGCCATATTTTCCTTTTGGGTTATTGGTTGGAGGCTTCTGCCCTTTATGCACCCAATATCAAAACCAGTGTCGCTTAAATAGCAACTGCATAAGGAAATTAAGGAATCAGAATATATCACAATAAACTTCATTTTGATACTCAAGCCTTTACAATTTTCAAAATTTTTTTTATGGGCACTTGTTTTACTCTTACAGCTGAAACAGGTCCATTTTATATCTTGCTTTGCTTTTCAGTTTCTTCTGAGTTGTGCTCTTCTGCCTACTCTAATAAGTAAGTGGCACATTTACAGATTTGCAAATTTTTCCAAAAGCTGAAATTAAGAATATAAAATAATGGAAACATACAACCTTATTAAAATACTCACTGTGAAAAAGGCAGGGATGATCTAGAATTAAATCTATTTTCCTAATGACAATGAGATACACCTTAGACCAATAAGAATGGCCCATATCAAAAAAACAGGCAACAAGTGCTGGTGTGGATGTGGAGAGAAAAGAACACACTTTTTTTTTGGAGATGAGGTCTCACTATTTGCCCATGGAACTGATAGGGTGTGCCCCCCCCCCCTTGTCTCCTGTTTAAGATTGCAGATTTCAAGGACAGGTATGCTAAAAAGGGAGAATGACCTTAGCTGGAATTTCCCTTCAGGGAGATGCAGGGGGAGAAAGAAGTGAAATGGTCAAGGTGAAACAGGTTTCCTGGAAGGCGGGAAATCAGGATGTGCAAACAAAGAGAGGGATTGAGATTCGAATATGATGACTGGATAGAGAAGAGAGGTTCAATGGAGGAGAGATGGAAACTGGCCATCTTGTAAAGATGTGAGCCATGTGAGCTTTGCCATGTGGCCACCGGGGGCCTGCAACCCTTGGCTGGCCCAGGCTGGCAGCATGTATGCTGAATGCAGTTAAGGAGTTTGCAGATTTGAACTCCATGTTGGAGTTTGTTTTGCTGAGTTTGACTTGTGTCTGAAAGATGCTGTGTAAAAGTTAGGCCTGAGAAGAAAGTGAACTTCGCTGGTTCGGCACCATGGAGTTCCTGCTACCTGAAGGTGACAGGAGAAGACAGCGTGGAAGACAAGGAGGAGCAAGCCAAGGGAGCAGTCAAAGGAACATGCCTTCAAGCGTCTGGAGATGGACTCTGACTGGACATTGGTGAGATGATCAGGACTGAGAGACTGAGGATATTTGGGCAATCTAGGGAAAGGACTTTGGACAATGCTGAGAAAGGTTTTGGAAAACGTTAAAGTAATCTGAGTCTTACATGTTTTCTTTTGTAGTTATTAGGATAATTAGAAATCACTTTGTTAGAAATAAATTAGTCTGCACTGATAGTCTTGCATTGGCTTGGTATTTTGGTTGAGAAGGCTGGGGATGGTGGTAAGAACCCACGAGTGGAAAGTTTAAGCTGTGTTTTAAAGTTTTTCTTTTTAGGTCTGAAAGAGGGAAAGAAAGCAAAGAGAAGCTGGTAGCTGATGTTTGCATATCAATAGCAGGAAGGTGATCAGTGTAAATGCTAATGAAGAGTGTGTAGCCTGCTTTGTAGAGAGAAGCAGGCAGATAGGTATATTCAGTTAAAGTCAGAAAGTCTTTTTTACCCACTTTCAGTACCGCAGGCTCACGTTTCCCGGGGTACCACAGACTCAAGCAATCCCCAGCCTCAGCTTCCCAGGTAGCTGGGATTACAGGCGCATGTCACCAAGTCCAGCTATTTTTTGGGACTAGGTCTCACTGTGTTGCCCCGAGCGGGACTCCAACCGCAATCCCTAGCCCTGGCCACTTCATAGGCTGAAGCTTACAGGCACGCACCACCGTGCCCAGCCAAAAGAAAACTCTTAACACTGCTGGTGGAATGCAAACTGTTCCAGCACTATGGAAAACTGTGGAGGACCCTTAATCCACTGAAAATGGAACTACCATTTGGTCCAGCAATTCCTCTACTGGGATTCTACCCAAAGGATACCAAAACACTAATTCAAAAGGACACTTGTACTCGGATACTTACTGCAGCACTATTTACAATAGCCAGGATATGGAAATAACCCAAATGTCCCAAAACTGACAAATGCTTGAAAAAGTTGTGGTATATTTACACAATGGAATATTATTCAGCAATCAAAAAAGACAATATGATGTATTTGTGATAACATGGATGAACCTAGAAGAAATAATGTTAGCAGAAATAAGTCAGAAAGTAAAAGACAAAAACCAAACGGTCTCATTTATAGATGGGATATAAGGAAAACAAACAAAAGGTGAAGAAAAGGCCAGGCACAGTGGCGCAAGCCAATAAGCAGCAGCCTAGGAAGCTGCGGCGGGGACCAGGGATCATGGTTCAAGTCCCACCTGGGGCAACCTAGCGAGACCTAGTTCCGAAAAATTAACTGGGTGTGGTGGCACAGGCCTGCAATCCCAGCTACCTGGGAAGCTGAGGCTGGGGATTGCTTGAGTCTGTGGTACCCCGGGCAACGTGAGCCAGCGGTTCCACGGGCAAAAATAGCGAGACCTAGTCTCAAAAAAAAAAAAAAAAGGTCAAGAAAAAGTCAAAACTAACAAGCTAACAACAGAACTAAAGTAAATAGCTAGGGAGGTGGGAGGGAGAAATCAGGAAAGGGAAGAGCACAAAAGATCATGACTATGGTTCATGGGTGATACAGTGGTGGGAGAACCCTGGGGAATACAATAATGTAATATTTATATATATAAACACATATAAATATGTAAACAAAAGGAGGGAAAGAAGGAAGAGGGAGGGAGGGGGAGTGGGAGAGGTTGAGATCTATTTTTCTTTTAAAAAATGAGCAGAGAATACATAAGTATAAACACCTTTAGAAAGAATAAATTTAAGATTAATAATTTACTTCTCAACTACGCAAATGCAGTTGAGGTTCTTTTCCTTTTCTGATTCTTTTTCATGAATCCCCCAGTAACCTTTGGGGTCTTGTAGGTTAAGTGAGTTAGTCAGGCTTTTCCTCTACTAGCCTATATAATCAGCACCTGTCCCCATGATTTTGCAGCCTAATGGATGTGCCCATGTGTTAAGTGTGTACACCTCGGTCTAGGAGAGGGCCTAAAGGGGCACAGAGTGCACAAGCATGAGAGAGTAAGCAGAGAGAAAGAGCACGCCAGAGGGAGAGAAACCAGAGTAGTATGAAGACTCCTGGGGCACTAGAGTTGGCCTGCCTCCCAGGCTTCTCCCCAGCCCCAGCCCTGGCCATGGTCCTGCCTGGTGTGTCTATGTATCTGCTAAAACCAGTAAAGAACCTACACAGATTGGTGAGCCTGATGCTTCCCCAACAATTGGTGACGATAATAACATTACTGGTCTCTACTTTCACTGTTGTGGGAACACAAATTTTGGGGTTAACAACAGAGCTTCGAACCTGGTATAGGCTCAAAAATATTTGCTGTTTGAGGCTGGGCATTGTGGCACATGCCTGTAAGTGACAGCCTAGGAAGCCGAGGCAGGGGACAGGGATCGCGGTTTGAATCCCGCTGGGGGCACGTAGCGAGACCTCGTTCCAAAAAAATATAGCTGGGCGTGGTGGCGTGCGCCTGTAATCCCAGCTACCTGGGAAACTGAAGCTAGGTAGTGCTTGAGTCTGTGGTACCCCAGGCAACGTGAGCCTGTGGTTCCACAGGCAAAAATAGCTAGACGCAGTCTCAAAAAAAAAAAAAAAAAAGCGCCGGGCACGGTGGTTTGTGCCTGTAAGCTCCCGCTCAGGGCAACACAGCAAGACCCAGTCCCAAAAAATAGCTGGGCATGGTGGCACGCGCCTGTAGTCCCAGCTGCCTGGGAAGCTGAGGCTGGGGATCACTTGAGTCTGAGGTACCCCGGGCAAAAATAGCGAGACCTAGTCTCAAAAAATAACAAAAAACAACAACAAAAATAAAACAAAAACAATTTCCTCTTAAGAGTTCTGTGAGAATTAAGCCAGGCACGGTGGCTGGTGCTTGTAAGCTTCAGCCTATGAAGCGGCAGGGGCTAGGGATCGCAGTTCGAGTCCCGCCTGGGGCCCGTAGCAAGACCTAGTTCCAAAAAAAAAAAAAAAAAAAAATAGCTGGGCGTGGTGGTGCGTGCCTGTCATCCCAGCTACCTGGGAGGCTGAGGCTGGGGATTGCTTGAGTCTGTGGTACCCCGGGCAACGAGAGCCTGCGGTTCCACAGACAAAAATAGCAAGACCTAATCTCAAAAAAAAAAACCACAAGAGTTCTGTGAGAATTAAGTGTAATAACAGAAGTGAAAAACATTATGGATATATAAATACCTACATTTACAATGCTCCTTATTTCTAAAAGCAAGCTGGATACACCACTCCAAAATTCTAGCAACAAAACCATTCTGACAACTTAAGTTCAACATACCTTAAACCAAATGTATCATTTGACTCTCAAAATCTGTTTATCCTCTAGACTTCTCAAAATTTCAAATCTGCATGGCTGAGGTCAATTTTTACTTCTTCCCTCACCACCACCCTCCACCAAATGAACCACAATGATATGTCAATCTGTCTATACAGGCTTCACTCCTTTCTAACCTACTAACACATTCCCCCCCCCCCTTTATTATCTCAGGCTAGGCTCTTGCTACTAGGATCAAGTAGTTTCTCTTATTCTCCAACAATCAAATCCAGTCCCAAACAGCTTTAGAAAAATACTTCCAATTGCCCAGTTGTAAAATCTATCTCCATAGATGTGTGATGGGCACATTCTTGCATGACTCAATGATTCTCACCTGCTGGTATTCATGCCCATTGTGTGAGCCAAATCTCACCACTTGCTTCTAATGAATAATGAAAAGTGAAGCAACTTCTCTTTCACATTCAGGTGGAAGGACTATGATTTCTATCCTGCTAGCATTCTCTTGCCTTTCATTTCCTCACTGATAAAACAAGTTACCAAGTAATTAGATACTCTGTGCAGATGCTCATGAGGCCACAAAGCAAAGGAAGCTACCAGAGGTCAGCTCCTGAGGAAGAGTTCTTTGTCCAATAGGTAAAAAGAAGTGAGTTGCGCCAGGAGTGAGCCTGAAAGGAGATCCTTCCCAGGGGAGCCTGGTGAAAGACCTAGGGAACGAGGGTCCAGCTAAGTAGCACCAAGATTCCTGACCCCATAGACACTGTGAAATAAAAAAATATAGCTGGCTAAGTACAGTAAATCTGAGGGGAAGAATCTGTAATGCAATAATAGATAACACTAGCTCATATTACATTTTAAAATAAATTGCAGGTAGATGAAAAAGTTAAATACAAAATTAACAAATCATGTTATCTATGTGAAACCAAGTATTTATAAAAATAACTTTCTACAATTTGAAGTGAAAGGAAAATAAAAAGAGGGCTGACTTATAAAAGTTTTCTATATACTTGGGAAAATGCAATAAATTAAAATACAAAAACTAGGAAAATCTTTACATCAAATATAATAAAGAATTACCTATACAAAATTAAAATACTGTATGTGGTCATATACTTATTATATAAAGAATAAAATTTCTCTGTAACTGCAGTGAAGAAACTAGAAAAAGTGTCTCCAAGGAGGGAAACAGAAAGACTGGGACAACTATGTAAGGTAAGTATTTCTTCTACCAATTAAATCATAAAAGTAACAAAATTATTTTAAAATAAGCATTAAAACATTAGTAATGAAATGTTTTAAAAATAGACTTTAAACATGTTAACAAAATGATTAAGATTCAATAAAAAAAAAAAACCAGAAAACATCTAGCCACTATGAAAGGCAGCTATAGAAAATTCAACCCAGCAATTCCACTACTGGAAAAATACCCAAAGGACAAAAAAACACTAATTCAAAAAGACACATGTACCCGAATGTTTATCGCAGCACTCTTTACAATTGCCAAGATATGGAAACAGGCTGGACACGGTGGCTCGTGACTGTAACCTTCAGCCTATGAAGCAGCCGGAGCTAGGGAATGCGGTTCGAGTCCCACCTGGGGCCCATAGCGAGACCTAGCTCCAAAAAAATTGCTGGGCGTGGTGGCGCAGACCTGTAATCCCAGCTACCTGGGAAGCTGTGGCTGAGGATTGCTTGAGTCTGTGGTACCCCGGGCAATTTTTGCAGTTCCGCAGGCAAAAATAGAGAGACCTAGTCTCAAACAAAACAAAACAAAAACAAGATATGGAAACAACCCAAATGCCCTTAAACTGATGTGTGTATATGTGTGTGGGTGTGGGGGTGTATGTGTGTATGTGAAATCAATAAAAATATCCTATAAAAAAAAAGCTAAACAAAATGAAGGTATTTCACAAAATAATACAATATAAAGAAAAGTGAATTCAAAAGGTTCAGAGACCTTAGATAAGTGCTAAAACAGACAAAACGAATGCATATATTTCGTGATGCTGGGCTTGGCAATAGTTTCTTAAATATGATACAAAGTATAAGCAAAGAAGAAAAAATAGACTTAGTCTCATGAAAACTAAAAACCTTTGTGCTGTAAAAAGCATTATCAAGAAAGAGAGATTAGAAATTAAAATAGATGAAGGGTTTAAAAAGGTACAAACTTCCAGTTGTGAAATAAGTCACGGTAACACAAGTACAGCATAGTGAATAAGTTAATAAAAATACTATAATGCTAAAAGAGTAAATCTCAGAAGTTCCCAACACAGAAAAAATTTTTTATTGCTATATATGGTGACAAATGGTAGACTTATTGTGATCACTTTGCAGTGTAAAAATATTGATTCATTATGCTGTACACATGAAATTAATAAAATGATATATGAAAATTTTAAAAAGAAAACAATTTTTAAAAATTTTCATAGTCGAGATCTTTTCTTTCTGTTCCCACACCGATCATGTGTTTATTAGTTCAAAGGGAATGGACTCCAGCAGCTCAGGCTCTTCCCACTTGTTCTCACCAAGTGTGTTTCTCTGGGTGGAACAAGCTGACACTGCCATTTAACACAAGTACCCTTTTTTTAACTTCCTTTTTTTTCTGTTCATTTTCGTTCACAAGTTTGAGGAAGATATCCTGGCTCTTAACAGTGCTTGCTTAATATATATTAATTAACTATATTATTAATACAGTATGTAATACATTAAGTCTCTCAGCAAGAATTTTGCCCTTATTTGCTTACAACAATGCATACACTGGATGAGATTATAAGACACTTCCAATTTTGCCACTGTAAGATAGCTGGGGCATTCCATTGTGAACAATCCCATCACCCTGATGTTTAGAGTACCATTTTCTTATAGGTTTGCATGTATGTGGCCAAAGAGACAATTTCATGTTTTCTGAAAGGCCTAGTTGGTGTTTCTCCTTATGTTTGCTGTTTCCCTATGTTTTCTATTTTAGTATTTACTGGAAGCTAGTAGTTCCAGTCAAAAGGATAAAATAAACATTTCTTCAAAGTAAAGACATACCACACAGTGAGAGCAAATATTAAAAATGATATATCTGACATATACAAACTCTTAGAACTCTTAAAACTCAGTAACAGAAGATTCAATTTTAAAATAATCATATGAATTAAACACTGTATATAAGACCTGAAACCCTAAAATTTCTAGGAGAAAACAGAGGCATTAAGTTCCTTGACATCACGTGATATTTTTGGATTTCATCCCAAAGGAAAGATCACAAAAACAAAAATTAACAAATGTGACTACATCAAAAAACAACTTCGTCAATCCAATCTGAAAATTGGCAGAAGGCTGAAACTTTTATTCCAAAAAAGACATACAGAAGGCCAACAAGAATATAAAAAGATGCTCATCACCACTAATGAGCAGGAAAATACAAATCAAAATCACAATGAAATACCACTTTATGCCTATCAGAATGGCTATATTTAAAAAAATACAAAGAATAATAAGGATTGTACACTGGTGGTAGGAATATAAACTGGTAGTCACTTTAGAAAACAGGAAACTACTCAAAAAACCTTTAATTTTTTTATTATTTAAATAATTTCTATATATATATATATTTCACATCTTTGTAATCCCTGGGGTTCACCCGCCCTCTCCCCCCCCCAAACCCCCCTCTCACCGAATTGTGTACTTCAGTTTGGTTGTTAGCTTGTTTTGACTTTTCCTCCTGGCCTTTTGTTTGTTTTTTCCTATGTCCCATATATTAGTGAAACCATTTGGAATCTGTCTTTTTCTTTCTGACTTTTTTCTGTTAATAGGATTTCTTCTAGATACATGCATGTTACCATAAATTCATCAAATTTGTCATTTTTTAATTGAGTAATATTCCATTGTGTATATATACCACATCTTTTTCATCCATTTGTCTGTTTTGGGACATTTGGGTTGCTTCCATGACCTTGCAATTATAAACAGTGCTGCAATAAACATGCAAGCACAGGTGTCCCTTTGTATAAGTATTGAGGTCTCCTTTGAATAGATTCCCAGAAGAGCAATTGCTGGGTCATATGGTAGTTCCATTTTCATTAGTTTGAGGGTCCTCAATGGCAGGACTAGTTTACATTCCCACCAGTAAGAGTGTTCCTTTATCTCCACATCCCCACCAGCACTTGTTGCCCATTTTTTAGATATGAGCCTCAAAAAATTTTTAAAAAGAACTATCATATGTCCCGGTAATTCCACAGTACAGCATTATTTACAATAGCCAAGACATGGAAACAACCAAAGTCAACTTTAGTGAAGAAGATAAAAGAAGCACATACACACATGTGCACTGACAAGCATGAATACAATCCAAAACAACAATGAAAGAGTATGAAATCTTGCCTTGGAAGACAATACAGATGGATCATGAAGCTATTAATGCTAAAAGAAGTCAGAGAGATGCAAATACTGTATGATCTCACCTATATGTGGGATTTAAAAAACAAAATGAAACTAAAATCATATTTTTTATGATTTTTATTTTTATTTATTTTATTTATATTCTTATTTTAAACAGAATAAGGTTATTAGAGGGGTGGAAGGAAGGAGGCAGAGGGTGGTGAGTGAAATGTTTGAATAACATCAAAATTTTAAAAACTTCCAATTACAGAAGAAATATGTCAAGGAAATGAACAGTATGGGGACTATAGTCAATAATATGGTGTTGCAAATTTGTAAACTGCTAAGATGGTAAGTAGATTTATCATGATCTTCCTTTTACCATGTATACAATTATCAAATCACATGTACACCTGCATGTGAATTATACAACAATTTTTTTAAAAAGCAAAGGATTTGAATATACATCTCTACAAAGAAGATACACAAGAGGCTGGAAGGTACATGAAAAGATGCACATTACTAGTCATCAAATAAATGCGATTGAAAACCCGAGATACCACTTCATACTTACTAGGATGACTAAAAGTAAAGACATGGTAACAAGCATTAATGAGACTATGAAAATATTAAAACCATACTGCATTGCTGATGAATACTTAAAATAGTGCAGCCACTTTAGAAAACTTTGAAGTTAGTCCTAAAAACCTAAAGAGTCATTAGACCCAGCAATTCCACTTCTAAGTCATAGAAAAATGAAATATGTGCACAAAAATTGAACGTAAATGTTCACAGCAGCATTATTCACAATAGCCACAAAATGGAAACAACCCAAATGTACACATGGATGGATAAACAAAAAATAGTACATTCAAATAAAGGAATATTATTCACATGAAAAGGAATGACATAATGATGCATGCTGCAAAATTTATGAACCCTGAAAACATGGTAACTAAATTTCTTTCTTTCTTTTTTTTTTTTGAGACTAGGTCTCGTTATTTTTGCCTGTGGAACCACAGGCTCTCGTTGCCTGGGGTACCAGAGACTCAAGCAATCCTCAGCCTCAGCTTCCCAAGTAGCTAGGATTACAGGCGTGCACCACCACACCCAGCAATTTTTTTGGAACTAGGTCTCGCTACGGGCCCCAGGCGGGACTCAAACCACGATCCCCAGCCCCAGCCGCTTCATAGGCTGAAGCTTACAGGCACAAGCCACTGTGCCCGGCCTAACTAAATTTCTAAGTCTGCAAAGTCCAAGGTCTGAACCACACTGGGTGTTTATTAAATTTCAAGCACTCCATATAAGACTTAACCACAAATCTCCATTTTAAAAATGGAATAACAGCAAATTACAGTTGGAATTGGATTTGATATATGCCTCTCAAGCTCCAGAAACAGCTGAAGTCATCTAAGAGAAAAAGATAATGAAGAGAAAATACGTAGCGTTAGAAGAGAAAATGATTAATTATCCCATCTACCTTTTTTTTTTGAGACTAAGTCTCCATATTTTTGCCTGGGGAACCGCAGGCTCACGTTGCCTGGGGTACCACAGACTCAAGCAATCCCCAGCTTCAGCTTCCCAGGTAGCTGGGATTACAGGCACGCACTACCACACCCAGCTATTTTTTAGAACTAGGTCTCGCTATATTGCCCAGTGGGTCTCAAACCCACGGATTCAAGAGATTCCCAATCCCAACCGCACTCCATAGGCTTGCGCTTAAAGGCATGTGCCACCATACCCAGCTTATTCCATCCTTAAACAGGAGAGTCAACCATACAGAGAAATCGCAGGATTTAAAAACATAGTTTTTCACTCACTCTTTTTTAATGAGGACAAAGTCAAAGGTTGTAAGAGTTAAGGAAAGTGCAAACCACTTTTAAGAGTAAAAGAATAGATAGGTTTCTGCCAGCACAGTGGCTCGTGCCTGTAAGCTTCAGCCTATGAAGCAGCAGGGGCTAGGGATCGTGGTTTGAGTCCCGCCTGGGGCCCGTAGCGAGACCTAGATCCAAAAAATAGCTGGGCGTGGTGGCGCGTGCCCATCATCCCAGCTACCTGGGAAGCTGAAGCTGGGGGTTGCTTAAGTCTGTGGTATCCCGGGGCAACGAGAGCCTGCGGTTCCACAGGCAAAAGTAG
>PVHY01016622.1:0-33252 GCA_004024945.1 Uropsilus gracilis
TAGGAAGGTAGGAAGGTAGGAAGGTAGGAAGGAAGGTAGGAAGGTAGGAAGGTAGGAAGGAAGGTAGGAAGGAAGGAAGGAAGGAAGGAAGGGAATTAGTTTTCTCATAAACAGTAAGATTATGAAGCCAAATTTTCTAAATAACTGAAACAATGAGACTTCAATGGAATAGCATCAACTGTCTGAGATTTGATTTTTACAAAAATCATTGTTATGAAGTTCTTGAGTGTAAAGAAAATCTTATCTTTTAAGGCTGGGCACAGTGGCGTGTGCCTTTAATCCCAGCCTGGGAAGGGATGCCGAGACTAGGAATCGCTTGAGTCAGCGGTTTTGAGACCACCCCAAGGCAACAAAGTGAGACCTAGTCTCAAAAAATAGCTGGGTGTGGTTGGAGCCTGCCGGTAATCGCAGCTACTTGAGAAGCTGAGGTTGAGGATTGCTTGAATCTGTGGTTCCCCAGGCAACATAGCAAGACTTAGTCTCAAAAATAATATAAAATAAAATAATTATAATTATAAATTGCAGCAACATGAATGGAGCTAGACGGACTCATATTAGCAGAAATAAGCCAGCAAGAAAAGGAGAAATATGGGATGGTCTCATTTATATGAAGAATATAGGAAAAAACAAACATGAATAAGAAACAAATTAGAAACAGCCAACAGAACTGAACCACAGAGTGAGTGAGTTGGGGGAGGAAGAAAATGGGGGAGGTGGAGGACACAAAAGATTAAGAAAGATGGTTAGTGGTTGTTAAGGAAATGGGAGAACCCTGGGGAACCTGGAGAACCCATACACAATGACAATATATATATTACATATATGTCATGTTATATATCATATATACTATATGTACATATAATATATAATACATATATTAATATATATTATATACTAATATATATTACATATATTAATATTATATATATAAACTTAAACCAGAACAAAAAAAGAAAGAGAAAATCTTCTCTTCCAAAGAGAAAACCATAATATAACAAAACAAAAATACCCTTATACTTCTAGTAATAAGCATAACCTTGTAATAGTGGGGAAGGCAACCACTGGCCACTCTTCAGTCTTCCTCTCAGTCCCTTTTTGAGATGAAGTGAACATTTTCACAATGTTATACTTACCCCTGTCCTGCAAAGAAAGCCCAACTTCATCACATGAAGCTTGGGTTTGTTGGCTGGCCCTGGCTTTGTGGTGTGTGCCGGAATTCAGGCTTAGCATTTGACTTTTGTCTTTTTAAAAAAAGATTAAGATTAAAACTGACACAAATTCACTTTTGAGTCAAGTTCATTCAAGCATGTATAATGATTACTGGAAGTTAAGTATATGTATAGAACCATGGCCTTTGTGCTTGCAAAAAGAAAAATCATGAGTTTGGTATGAAATATGTACACATTTTTGTTCCATGAGATAAGAACAATTTCTCCACTGCACTTACATTGTTTCTGTCCATTCCACTGACTTTTCTTTGGCACAAGTCCTAGTGTCTTCGGTACAGGGAAGAAAAGAGCTAACTTTGAAGTCCAAAACTGTGAGCTCATACCTCTTTGCTTATAAGCCTTTCTTCTTTTCGTGTTCCTCAACTACCCATCTCCCCAAGAAGAAGTTTTAAGGAAATGTGAATTTACATCTCTCACCATGATTTTCTTTTAATGATTGTGAGAATATGTATGCTGATACAGGTCCATTGATAGAGAATATGGCGACATAGCCTTATGTAATAGAACTGTCATTACAGGAATCCTTTGCAAATTGTCAAAACATTAGCATATTGATGAGTTCCAGTCCTGCATTTGCTTAGCACTTCATTTTCCTTGTGCAGGTGAATGGCAGTCAGTGCTCACACTTGCACCCATGCCTGGTGTCAGGACCTGGCGGTTTTATCCTATGTACTGTCTCTTAAAACTTTAGAAAATCACATTGATAAATGGTGCAGACCGAAAATCCACTACATTTAAAGAAGTGTAGCCCAGGGAATAAAAAGCAAGAAGGACTTGTAATCTAGAATCTGAGAATTCTAAATATTCATTGTTTTGCTCTCCTTGCGATGTCAACACACTCACAGGATTGGTGGACCCTCTTGGAACTGCCAAGCCTATAAAGTCTCATTCCTTTGTGGTGTTTTCCACTTGGTGGTTTCCAGGCTTTCTCTCACCAGTGCATTCATTCATGCAACACCTTGCAAGAAATGTGGTCAATGATGCCTTCCAGACCACTGCCTGGTCTTGCCTTAGAAATTGCATGCATGACTTTTTATATTTTTTAAGATTATATTTGATAAATTTAGGTACATATATATTAATTTTCTTCCATAAATCATAAATTATCCACAAATAGATTTTTCTGCCCAAGTTGCAGAGTAAGCAAAATAGAAATTGTTTTTCTGCTCACCCAAGTGGTAGGTTTAGTCACTTTGCTCTTATTTTTCAAAATTCTCTCCCTACATCCCAGGAAAAGGTGAAGTCTCTTTACCATCAATGTCAAAGTGAGGGTGGGAAGCTAATGCTTTGTTTTGTGTGACTAGCAGTCTCTGTTGAGAGATAGGAAAGGACAAGAGAAAAGAAAGAGGTTCCCTTAAGTTTGTGTCCTTCAGTGCTTGCTGATTTCAGATGAATGAATGGTGTGTGCAGAGTAAATTACACAATCATCTAGTTCAATGAAGGGTGACTTTTTAATATGGATTTTTCTCCCAAAGAACTAGGCATCCTGTTTGGAGTCATAGGTGGTCACCATTATGCGAACTTGGCAAGTCTCTCTGGCTCTCTTTCACTATCCTCTCTATAAACTGGGATCACAATGCATTATTGTGATCTGATTAGATGAAATCAAGTGAAAGGGGAAAGAATAGTTATTGACCATCTATTCCAGTGCATTATATTCATGTTCATACCCAAGTTATTATCTAACTTGTTGAAAATATCGCCGCCACTTCTAAAGGTGAGACTTTCAGAGAAATAGTCATTAATCAAGATGACTTTTCTAGTAAGTGACAGAACTGGGATCAAAGTCTGGTGCTAATCCCATACTGTACATAACCCCATACTGTCTACTTAAGAGGATGTCTCTTCTGCCCACACTATTTCCTTAAGTGAGAAAGGCTGGGCACAAAAGTGAGTAATAAATACTAATTTTTCGGCCAGGCATGGTGGCTCATGCTTGTAAGCTTCAGCCTATGAAGCGGCCAGGGCTAGGGATCGCGGTTCGAGTCCCGCCTGGGGCCCATAGCGAGAACTAGTTCCAAAAAGATAGCTGGGCGTGGTGGCGTGCGCCTGTCATCCCAGCTACCTGGGAAGCTGAGGCTGGGGATGGCTTGAGTCCGTGGTACCCCGGGCAACGAGAGCCTGCGGTTCCACAGGCAAAAATAGCTAGACCTAGTCTCAAAAAAAAAAAATAATAATACTAATTTTTCTGTTGTGCTAATTTTCTTTTTTCACTAATTTAGATATTTATTTTTGAAAACTTTGTATTAAATTGCTTCTTTTGAAACTCCAGAGCATTGATGTGGGCTTCCAAAATGTGTTTTGAACTTTGAATGGTTTACCAAAACAAGGTAATAGAGACCTAGCCAATTTTTTATTGTGCTATGTCTATAACAGCCTTCTCAAATTAACATATTGTAGGAAATATTGCATTATTACAGAGAAAATCTGAAAGCTTAAGAGGCTCTAGTAGAGCAGATTATAAGAGCTCACATATTCTATTAGAAAAGTTCATTCTTAGAACATGTTTTACAAGATTGACCAATTATTTCAACTAGAGTTTTAAATTCTAACTCATAATTCTATGTCAGAACTGTGTTATAGATGCTTATCAGTACAGAAACACATGTTCTGGGCCTGTGTTATTTTGCAATGTCAATTCAGAAATGGGATGGGAGAAAGCATTTATTTTGAGGTTGATGAAGCGTTGTGTTTCGATGACATTACTTTGTCTTTTCAGTTTAACAGCTGAACACTTATGTGTCTCCACATTTCATTTTTCCTTTTCAGTGGCTCCACCCACACGGTTAAGATACAATGTGTTATCTCATGATAGCATACAGATCTCATGGAAGGCTCCAAGAGGGAAATTTGGTGGCTACAAACTTCTTGTGACTCCAAGTTCAGGTAAACATAATCAAGCTTTATTATTTAGAGTATTAACAACTTCTTAAAAGCTCAGTTCTTTCCTTCTAGTAGCAGGTGGCATGAATGAGAACAGTATCACATTTTAGGCTTAGCATCAATACTTTCACTAGACTAGAATTAAGTCATATTGTAATATGTGTTACATTTGATTAATTCAAACACTTCAGACACTTTTTGCTGTTATCATAAGAGAGCCAAAGTTTTCATTAATTTTCCTTTTTTCATAGACAGTAGTCGCTGCCAAAAATTAAAGGAGAAAAGTGTATTTGGAATTTTGCACAAAAGTGGAGAATTTAATCAACAGCATTTAAATTAGATAGCATTCTAAAATTGCACAGAAGCCTTAGATAGTATTCTAAATCAAGAGAGAAATAATGGGGCTTTGAAATCTGTTCATGAACCAAGCTAACTTTTAAGTATTCAGGCAATGAGTGATTCCATCATCATCCTGAGCCAGAGATAGTAAGACTCAGGGTAATTAAATTGTTTAATACTTCAAGGATGCTTTGACTCACATTAAAGGTATCAGAGAAAAAAATTCCAACATAGATAATTACATTCAATCTGCTCCTATCCTTTTTTCACTTTTAACTAGAATACTTTCCTTGAAGAGTATATCTTTTGTTGAGGGTCTATTGTCTTTTAATCTTGTGCATTGGTTTGTCTTTGAGTATAAAATCAATGGTGTGTCATAATGAAAGTTTTTTTTGCAAATGTGCTTTTATCTAACTGAGATAGCTATGCTGTCTAATGCAAAAAGTATACTGAAAATGAGACCGAAAGCTATATTAAAATTAAGTGCCATATATATTGGTATCATCATGCATATTTTAATGTTTTCACTTCTTAAAACTTTGATTGCAGATAAACACATGTCTTAATGCACAGTTAGCCTATTTCCCAGTACTGATTTGTCTTTCTGTTTTATTACAGGTGGAAAAACCAATCAACTGAATCTCCAGAACACTGCAACTAAAGCCATTATTCAAGGTCTTATGCCAGACCAGAATTATACGGTTCAGATTATTGCCTACAATAAAGACAAAGAGAGCAAGCCAGCCCAAGGTCAATTCAGAAGTACGTATTTGCAGATCTTAGTAGTCAGTCATGGGACTCTGCCTTAGCTCTGAGTTTGAGTCTGTGGTAAACATATAACAGGTTAAACTCTTAGAGGATTTTCAAAGGCATTAGCACAATCTTCCATGAGTTATTTCCATTTCTACCATTCTTCCGCTCTTCCCTTCACCAGACTCTCATCCTTTGAGATTTATTTTTCAAAAGCTCTTCATAACTGTTTCTTGGGCCTTACCAGACTTTTGTCAATCCAGTGTGTTAATAGGTACTCAGTAACACATAGCACATGACCCAATTGATTACACGTGCATATCCCCAACCAATCCCTCTTGATGCAAAGAATTAACTAATTAATTAATTAATTTTAGTGGCTAGGTCTTGCTATGTTGCCAAACCCATGGACTCAAGTCCCAAACCCATGGGACTCAAGTCCTTGCTTGAGTCCCAAACCCATGGACTCAAGTGATTCCTAGCCTCAGCCTCCCAGGTAGCTGGGATTACAGGTGCACGCCTCCACACTTCGCTATTTTTTTGAGACTAGGTCTCACTATGTTGCCCGAGGTAGTCATGAACCCATGGACTCAAGTGATTCCTAGTCTCCACCTCCCAAATAGCTGGGATTACAGGCACACACCACCATGCCCAGCCTGCAAATAATTTATACCACAAAGACTTTGATTCTTTACCAAAATTAATCAGTTGATGTTTACTGTCACCTAAGTTCCATGACAGATTTGTGAGTAAATACAACATGGTGGATGTGTGTGTGTGTGTGTGTGTGTGTGTGAGAGAGAGAGAGAGAGAGAGAGAGAGAGAGAGAGAGAGAGAGAGAGAGAGAGAGAAACATTCAAGACTTTGTGAAGAAGGGAGATATTCTGTCTGCCCCAGCAATGTTGTGATGGGCTGGAAGATAAGGGTTGGGCATGGTTCTTTTCTGAGTCACTTGAAAACTATAATTTGGGCAGACAGGTGAGAGCAGGTGGGGCACATAGACACTCTAAGCAAGGAACAGGCCTGGAGGCAGACCATCTATGCATGTTCCATTAGAAAGCTTTTCCTTATATCAATAAAAATTGTTTACCCAGGGCTGATTCTTCTGCCATTCAGAAGATAGTAATTTTTTTCCCTGCTTAACAAATATACTTTTCCCTGCCAGGCCCTATTCTAAGCACTGGGAATCTGACACATTCCTACCTCTATGGCTCTCAATTTCTAATGACTTGTAACTATCTTCAAGCCTCAAATTCTTCCTGGAGGTGGACTTTCTTTTGCAGAATATAAGCAGCTTAAAGCCTTATCCTATTGGGTGTGGCTGAAAAAATAGATTTGGAAACTATCCAGAGAATTGAAACTGTGGAATGTGTAATTATAGGTGGGTTGTGCAGAGATGTAAGACACATTTAGTATATGACCATGATAACATTCCAGAAATGGTAGCAGGAGAAGGATCCAAGTAATAAGAACAATGAATGGCTTAAAGGAATACAAGAAAACGCAGAGTGATCCCTTTGTAAAAACTAGGAAGGAAAAGGGTTTAAGGAAGGAGTGTTCCAAAGTAGCCACAGATCTGGAAGAAGTCAGAGTAAGGCCTAAAAGAAAGATTTAGAAAAGTAGAAAATGAGAGAACAGAGAATATCTAAGGCATCTTGTTTTTATTATTATTATTTTTTAATCTTGGAATTTGATCTCTTGGTGCCAGAAAGCCTTGAAAGGCTTCTAAGCAAAGGAATAGAATTAGAGTAACAAGATCTTGGTCTCAAACCCGCGAACTCAAGCGATCCCTGGCCTCTTTGCCTCTCAGCGTCTGGACTACAGGCATGCACCACCATACCCGGCTCAGTAACAAGATCTTGGCAGATGGCAGTTTCAAGTCCTTTCAGTGAGGGATGGAAACCAGTGGAAAGAAGAGGAGAGGAAAGAAGAAGGGTGTGATAAAGACAGCTTTAATGGAACAGTGTCTTAGAGAAGGCAGTAAGGATGGTTCAAAGGAAATCTTTGCTTCCCCTAAATAGTCCACTCTCCAGTAAACCTGCTGGTCTCTGTCAGGTGAACGTAACCATGAAATG
Organism: Uropsilus gracilis; assembly: GCA_004024945.1. NCBI lineage: Eukaryota > Metazoa > Chordata > Mammalia > Eulipotyphla > Talpidae > Uropsilus > Uropsilus gracilis. The sequence continues at coordinate 7,277 of PVHY01016622.1, forward strand.
AAATCTCGTGCCACAGAATCACTTGCGCTTTTGCAAAGAGTATGTTTGTGTAGAAACCTTTGTTTCTTGGCAGTGTTCTCAACTGGCACACACAACCTGAGGTGCCAGGCAGTAGCAGGGAAGCTAGTGGAGTTTTGAGCAGAAAACAGAAGGTCAAGAGAACGATGCAGAACGTATCATAGGACACAGGGCCATTCTGTCTCCCTGGCTAGTTCATCATGGAAGTGAAAAGGAACTAGTGCTGTGTATTAGTAAAGACACTTTTCAAAAAGTTTGAAAGGAAATTATTATGAAGTTGCCTACCTTCTGTGGTGCATAGAGCAATTACAAAGGAGGATTCTGTGGCTAAGATCTTTCTAGAATAGGGACAAGTCATATTTTCAAGTCATTAGTGTTGCTCAGGGACTTGAAGAAATAGCCTGGATCCTGTGCTATGGTTTTGTGAGATATGTTTTAATCACATGGCTTCTGGTCATTTTTTTAAAACTCATGAACAGAATGGAAATAACCATATCCATTTTATGGTAGGTTTGAGGATTAAATTTATTTGACATGTCTGCCTATAGTGAATACTCGATCAAAGTCATCCCATAACTATTTTCCACACTTTTCCATGACAAGGAAACAAGTAGTATTTCCAACGCAGAGAAATAAGATTCTACTTTGGAGATCATTTCTACTTTGTATTGTCAATACTTGCCAGGTTTTTTTAGTCAAGCGCACAGAAAAGTTTCTTTTCCACTTTAATATAACATGTAGCTGTATTTCTGCTTTTCTTCCAGTAAAAGATTTAGAAAAAAGAAAAGATGCAAAACCTAGAGTTAAGGTTGTGGACAAAGGAAATGGAAACAAATCATCATCACCAGAAGGTCAGTTTTTTAAAAAATTTTGCTTATTTGGCAAAATTTGGCTTATTTAAATGAAGGTGGGTGTGTTGGGGTGCTATGGCCATAGATGGTTAAGTTGTTTTAAATGCACAGACAATACACACATCTGATGATAATTTATAGTTACATTAGCCTAAGGAATAGGTTATTATAATTAAGAATAATAAAAGTAAATAATAACTTAGTAACTTTCCCCCATACCAATGAAGAGATTCTTTCTCTTTCCATACTTACAAACATGCTTCAAGCCTACTTCTAAAAGCAGAGTTACATTTTTTGTAGGAAATCCCAAGTTGATTTTTATTTTTCAATAGATACTTTTGCCAACAATGCATAACTGCCGTTGTTTCCATATAGTCTTTCCAGTGTTTGAAATTCTTAATACTTAATTTTTCCCCAATAATATATTATTTTAATTTATATTTCTTTAATTGCTACTGAAGTTGAGCATATTTTAATATATTTAGTGGTTACATGTAATTTTTCTCACTTTGGTTATTTTATGGTATTTTTCTATGAATATATACATTTTCCAAATATTTTGGATATTAAAACTTTTGTATTACATTGCTGTATTGTAAGTATCTTCTGTTGTCTTGTGGTAGGAATTTTCTTAAACTTTATTAAGAGTGTTTAAAAAATTGTTGAGACTCAATTTGTTATATCATATGGTCTATTTTTAAGACTGTTACATATGTCTTTGAGAATATGCATGGTTTCATTTCTTCCCTGGTATATGATTTGTCCATCTCTTTTTGTTACTATGGTGGTTATTTTCCTAGTGCAATATTTTGCTAAAGTTATAACCCCATGAGGATGCTTCCTTTAAATGGCAAACATCAATTCCAACTTCCCATGATGAATACATTGCATAATTATTAAAATTTAAATTCATGACTTGTAAATTCCTGATTAATGTGAAGTCTGACTGAGATTTATTTACTTCCCTTTGCAATAAATAATAGTGAGGAGGTATTTTGATACTAGGTAATTTTTTCTCATTCAAATTGTATCCTCTTGTATCACATCCCTAATTTTGTCCATATAAGACCATTATGTTTTCTATGCTTCTTTTTGTAAAAATAGGTTTGTAGTTATCTTTATGGAGCGTTTTACAGGTAAGTTCTCTTACCATTCTTTGCCATGTACTGTTTGAAGAATGACTCTCAAGAGGAACTTTATCTCCTCTCTATGGGTTATGATTTGGCTCCAACAATAGCTAGATATTCCTTCAGTGTCCTAAATTCTCAATTCTTTTCCTTTGTGCATCTTGTTCTGACCCATCTAAAAATATAGTCTTCAATGAAGTGAATTAAAAACAGAAAAATGGTCCAGAGGAGTCAACAATTCTTTTGTTTCTGAAATTTTTTATAAATGATAGAACATGTAACAGATGCTAAATATTATTGTCAATGTTGTATGTTGCCCAGGGAGCTGCTTCTTGGCAACTTTATGGAAAAAACTCAAATTATTTTAGAATAAATTTTAAATTTTATTCATTTATTATTAAAAAGCAGGAAAGTGGACAATGAAAAGGTGAGAGTAATGCTCTGATGAATATCTGTCCTAATAAACATCTTGAGGACCAGCCATCCAACAGTATTTGCTTTACTAAGTGAAGCTTCTAGGCGGTAGCAGAACATTAATGGGGCTCTGGGAGATAAGATGTTCTTCCCCACCCAAGCTGTAGTACAGCATTTGCCCAACCTCTCTTCTAAGAGGTGTTATTCCCATGACTCATATCAAACTATGCTGCTCTTTGTTTTCCTTATAATCTACGATTTTGTGGTACAAGAGTCTACATTGATTGTGGCTCAGATAGAATCAGACATATTTCACATACTTTTGAACTTTAGTTTAAATGCAAAGAACCAAGATCCTTAACAGAGTGGCTGTGCTATGAAATAGTTACTTTGTTTTCAATCTACTGTACATATTTCTTCAATAATCCAAAACAAACTCCCAAACAAAAGTGGTATTTGCCTTTGAGCATAATATTGGCACATTTGCATCAGTGGCCGTTTCTCTTTTGTTGACCAACAGCCTTTCTTGAGTTATTTTTGGTGTTTTGCACAAGAATGCAAAACTCGATTGAAAAAGATTATGAGACAGATAGGAAAAGTGGTATATTTTTTATTTTTTTTCTTACTGGTTTTTCAATTAAGATTCTGATTGCCTTTCAATGGAATTTCTAAAAAAGTGTTATTTAATGAAAAGATAAGTGGAGAATGCCAGTCTTCTCATTTTATGGCAAACTGGCTCATGTGCCAAGTCTAACCTCAGTCTGATTCCTATATAAGATCTTCCTAAACATAGCTATCCTTATTCCTTTGCATATTATGTATGGATACTCTCCTACAATGTCAGAGCGGATGCAACAGAGAGATCGTATGGGCTGCAAAAAGGAAAATGTTTTCTATCATACCTTTTTCAGAAGTTTGCTCATCCTTGCTTTAGAATATTTAAAGCTGTGAATGTGTTAAATAGAATCATTCATTGAACTATGTCATTATTTTTTGTTATTTTGGTATTTCCAACAAGAATTGCAAAAGATAAACTTTGGCGTGGGTGTGTGTGTGTGTGTGTGTGTGTGTGTGTGTGTATCTTCACTAAGTTCTACTTCTTATGCTCCTGCTATTTATATATATATATATATATTTTTTTTTTAACCAGAAATATGTTTGGCTTGAGAATCAAATGAGTTAATAGGAATAAAATTTTTAGACCATAGCAAGTGTCACAGAAATTTACTGTGGCTATTGGACTTTATACTTTGTATGAATTACTGTACTCACAGCACATTTTGTCTTATTGATTTAACAATAAATGTATAGAGGAGGTTTGATGATGACTCCCTCATGCTGAGCTCTGAGTAAGTCACTGGGTATTAATTCATGATTATAGAAAGCATGTTTCTACCCTCACTGGACATTTGAGGTCTAATAGGGTCTTCAACACATGCAGCCTATTAAAGAAGTCCTCTTTGAGTTACATACAATCATCATAGTTGAACATAACCAACACATATAATTATTTTCAAGGTATATTTTCACTTACTAGGATTTCTTACTACCCTTTAATACTTTTAGGGTTCTTGCTTCACAGTTAAGATCAATTTAAAATTTCACACCTTTTCTATCAGTTCTTCTGATTCTTTGCCCTGCCAACCCCAAGACTGTTAGTTCAGTTTGATGAGAATCAAACTAGTAGAGATTGCAATTTCTGTGAGGCAGGAGTTAGAAGATAATTAACTTCAGGCTAGTATATTCCCTTTTCAACTGTGATATGGTGGTGGGTAAACGCTGGGGATTACATAAATGTAAGAAAAAATGTAAGAAAAAATTATGAAAAACCAAAAAGAAGAGCAATTAATACAAGGGGTGATAGTTGGGCTTTGTAGATTGATGCTGGTTGGATACTGACTTTAGAAGTGAGGGGGAATGAGGTAGTCATTCCTAATCTGGATACTGGGATTAGTTTATGGGCTGAAATTCATGGATTAAAGAGTTTAGAAGGATTCCTGGCTCAGAGTTTGCTCTCTTAGGTGTTCAGTGTTATTCTTTTCTTCTTACTTCTCCTTTTCTTCTTTCATCATTATCTTCTCCCTTCTACTTCATCGCCTTCTCTTTGCTCTCATGATTGTCATTGTTATTATCTAGATAGTTGACACATCACTTCTTGGCCTTTTGGCTAAGCTCAAGTGTAGACAGTTGACACACTGCATCAGCATCAATACTAGCTGAACTAGAAGATCTCTGTTCATGTGCATGGGGAATCTGTCAGTGCCCTGATTGGGAGAAACAGCCTCCTTGAGCATTGTAATCACGCAAGTGTGTCACATACTGATTTTTTTTTTTTTTTTGGAGACTAGGTCTTGCTATTTTTGCCTGTGGAACTGCAGGCTCTCATTGCCCGGGGTACCACAGACTCAAGCAATCCCCAGCCTCAGCTTCCCAGGTAGCTGGGATTATAGGCGTGCGCCACCATGCCCAGCTATTTTTTTGGAACTAGGTCTCGCTACGTGCCCCAGGCGGGACTCGAACCGCGATCCCTAGCCCCAGCCGCTTCATAGGCTGAAGCTTACAAGCATGAGCCGCTGTGCCCGGCCTGTCACATACTGATTAAGCATTCAGATTTATCCTCCTCAAATGCTCTAGGGTTCCTCCATTCATCATCAACCAATTAAGAGGATGGTGGAGACGCTTCATTCAAGCCTCTGAGGGCTGACTAGCTTTTCATTGGTAGAGACTTTGCTCATTGGCAAGTCAGTGGTCTGTGGACATCTTGGCTGTTAGGAAGGGTTCTTTTGAACTGTATTGAAATCTGTTTCCTTGTGGGCATACAGAGCATCTTAATCCTTCTTTGCCTGACAGCTCTTTAAAAATTTGAAGACAGCTGTCATGTCTCACCTCTAGTCCCTTACAGTTTATGAGCAGAGGAGAAACGTGATGAATGTGATGTTTTGAGAGCTGTGAGTGGCTGTGAAGTTGCAGGGCTTTGAGTGACAGCTGAAGTGTTCTTTTGGCTGTGGTACAGGGAATTGACTTCACATGCCTGCAAGTTGTCATGATGTTATTCATCTGAGGTTGGGTACAGGACAAATAAGTAACTTTGATTACATGCTATATCTAATTACAAGGCTTAGCAGTCCTTCCTCCCTCTTTTCCTATTCCTTTCCTTCCTTCCCCGTCCCCTCTTCCTCCCCCCCATTCCCTTCTTACCTTTCTTCCCTCCTCCCTTCCTTTCTCCTCCCTCCCTTTTCAAATACTTCCCTCCCTTCCACATACTCTCTTCTGTGATAGGAGTTTATTGGCACAATAGCTACATGGTTCAGGTTTTGGAGTCAGCCCTGAATTTGAATTCCAGATTTCCCACATGCTCTGCATGTGATGATGGGCAGTTTATTTAACATTTTTAGATAGTTAGCCTTTCTTTTTCTTTGAAGTGAGAGAAATACCTACCATGGGATTGATAAAAGGCAGTAAGTGAAAGAAATGTATGCAAAGTCTCCGAAAAAAGATGTCACTAAGTGACAGGTCTCCTTATTTCAAAGAAAAGCAGCAATGAGCATTGTCTTTCATAGCTAAATAAATGACTGTTTATTGTAATATATTCATCAGGAATGTGTGTATGTATATAGATAGAGACAGATATAGATAATATATAGTCATTTTATTGACTGCTATAATATTGCTGACTTTTAATATTATATTATATGTAATATATAATGTTATAAGGAATTGACACATGATTGTGGAGGCTGTGAACTCCCAACATCTGCAGCAGGCTTGAGATCCAGTGTTTGAATCTGAGGGCAGGAAAAGACTGATGTTCCAACTCAAACAATAAGGGCAGAGCAATTCTCTTTTATTCAGACTTTTGGTGATACTGAAGAGCAGGTACAGAACACCTGTTTCCAGGAGGGCAATTCACTTTACTGAATCTACAAATTCACATGCTAACCTCACCTGGAAACACTCTCACAGACACTCAGAATTTTGACCCAATGTCTGGTAGAAACTGACACAAAATTAACCAACACACTATAGAATATATTTCTAGAAGGATTTGTTAAACAAACAAACAAAAAAAGCACAATAAGAGAAGAGGAACTGGGGAGAGTGGCATTTTAGATAGAATAATCATGTCAGCATGAAAGGTGAGTCTGTCCCAAGGCTGGACAAAATAGTAGCAACCTCACAGGGAGTTGTGGGAACTCTAAATGCAACTGAAAGGAGACCTGTTTCCACTTCCGCTAGACAGAAAACTTGTATCATCATCCCGTGTGACAGATGACCTCCTGTGAGGGTTCTGCGAGGACATCTATAGTAGTGATCTACGATCAGCTGAAGAAGGCCCATGGAGCAAACACTAAGAAAGCTTGGTGCCCAGCCCTGGCTCTGACAGTTACAGCTTCTGTTGAGTAACCACCGAGCCATCTGCTGGCTTCCTGAATCTCAATTTTTTTTCTGAAAACTGAGGACAAAGTGTGGTTCTTTGCTAGAACATTGTGAGAATCAGAACGTGCAGTGTACTGAAAAGCCCTTGAGAACTACTGGACTCTTGGGAAGGGGAAAATGATGCTAACTTTTTTAAAAGATGTATTCTTAGTGATGCGGCTAAGGTCAAGGATGGAAGACAATTTCCAGTAGTTCTGCACCAAATTTTTCTTTTTTTAGCAGTTTTATTTTGACCTTGGTTTGGAAACTTGAACTTGAACTCACAGGTGCAGCCAGAGACCATTGTGCCCCTCCCCCACTCTGTTTCCCTTTCTCCACTGCTGACTTGATTGCATGGTCAGTTTTCTAGGGTTAGTTATCAGTCTGGTTTTATCTGACCCTTTGTTTTGTTTTTTTTTTCAGAAGTGAAACAAGCCAGTGTTTTTCTTTCTTTTCCTGACTTTTTCACTTAGCACAATTCCCACCAGTTTCATCCAGGTGGTTGCAAATGGCCAAAGTTCATCTTTTTGATGCATGAGTGCTATTCCATTGTGTATTATAATACATTTTTCTAATCCATCCCTCTGTCCATGGGCACTCAGGCTGTTTCTATAACTTGGTTATTATGAATAATGCTTCAGTGAACATAAGGATGCATGTATCCTTTCAAATTACTTTGTGTGTGTATGTATGGGTGTGTGTGTTCTTTAGGTGTATACCTACGGTTGTGGTAATATTTTGACTTACAAAATCCTATTTTAAAATTGTTTCCAGTTTCATTTAGCTCATTCAAATCATTTTGACCAGAAGTTGTAAAATCTACAAAATTCCAAAAAAGATAAATTTAAGTGGTCATGCATGATAAGATTAATAAGCTTGATGATATTAAATTTGCTTATGTTGTTCATAAAAAACTTAGTAAACACCAGTTTTTATGACCCTTTTTGAAATAGAAAACTTGTTCCCTTTCTAAGACCTTAGCCACAATGATAATTATTTAACAGTGAAATAATATTCCCAGACATTTTGGAAGAGAGAAAACTATTCTCTTCTTGAGGTAGTTCTTGATAAAAACTGAGAAGTAGTTTCTTAAAGACTTCATTTTTCTTTGATTATTTCTAAAAACAAATTGATTTCTATCCCACCACTACTTGCAGTATTGCTTCAGAGTATTTCAGTGCTGTATTGTGGGGCTGGGAAGTGACTTTGTATTTGGTTATTAAAGAAAGACCAGTTGTAGGCCAAATGTGTAATATATAAGCTTTGGACTGAACTATTCTGTCTAGCTTCCCCAGTGACTGAGTATTTCATTAGCAAATACATTTTTCCCCATCTGGTAAAAGGATCTAGATATTTCATGCACAATCATGTCTGGGAAAATAATAACTGTTTAGTAAAATGTGGCCTTGTTGGGGCAGAGGCATGTTGAGCTGTAGATGTTTAAATATTTTTCCCGTAGGAAAGCAATATGTTCCATATTTTTGTTTTTATTAAAATAAATCATATTTGAATTATTATTTTATTGTCAACGTAATGTTAGAATAAAACCGGGGATGTGCTCACCAGTTTTCAGGAGTTGAAATGAACACAAATAAATGGGTATGGGTGGGTGGGCATGTATCCATGCCAACACACACACACACACACACACGCTAAAATCAAATTCGAGCAAAGAGAAGGTGTCCTCTGAGAAGCACAGCTGCTATTCAAATCACTGCTACTACAGGGGGGGAGCAGTGCCACCATTTTTAAGAACTCTTAACCATTTTAGTAGTGTAGTATCTTGGCTCTGTGTGAACGCAAGGGCTGGTTATCACCAACTGAGCACAGACCTGGCCCTGTGTCATCAGCCAGCTGTTCCTCTGTGCTTGCCTCTGCTCATGTCCCTGATCACTGCTGTTTGGCGCATTCCCTGAAGGTAAAGCTTTGGGAAGCAAAGTGTGGAGGGGGTGCAGTGGGTTCAACTGGAGAAAGCTTTGGTGGTGGGACTGGTGTGGTGATTACATCTGAAGAGATATGAGTTGTACCCTGACTCAGATACAGCATTATAAATCAATGTTATCTTAATAAAAAAAGCATAATGAAAAACCCTAAACTTAGGGTAGTGCTGTTATAAAATATCCATTTCTAGATCCCTATTTTGAGGCTTAATGAGTCATCTTAAAAATCAATTATTTATGTGATTTTTAGACACAAAATATTTTATTTTACATTGTTGTCTATCCCAGAGTTCTCCCACTGCCTCATCACCGGTGAACCATCATCTTAATCTTTTGTATCCCTCCCACCCTTGATTTCTCATCCCCCACTCCCTCTCATACTCTGTGCTTCAATTCTGCTGAAAGTTAGTTTTAAATTTTTCTCATCTGTTTGTTTGTTTTCCCTTTATCCCTCATATAGGTGAGACCATCCAGCATTTCTCTTTTTCTTTCTGTCTAATTCTGCTAGTGACATGATTCCTTCTAGGTCCGTCCATGTTGCCACAAATGACATGGTTGTCTTTTTTTTTTTTTTTTTTTTTTTTTTTTTTTTTTGAGACTAGGTCTCGTTATTTTTGCCTGTGGGACCGCAGGCTCTCGTTGCCCGGGGTACCACAGACTCAAGCAATCCCCAGCCTCAGCTTCCCAGGTAGCTGGGATTACAGGCGCACACCACCACGCCCAGCTATTTTTTGGGACTAGGTCTCGCTATGGGCCCCAGGCGGGGACTCGAACTGTGATCCCTAGCCTCTGCCGCTTCATAGGCTGAAGCTTACAGGCACGAGCCACCGTGCCCGGCATGTTTGTCTTTTTTGATTGATGAATATCCACTGTGTACACAGAACACAATTTTCTGACCCATTTGTCTATTTTGGGGTTAGACACAAAAATCTTACAGTCAATAGACACAATATGTAAAAGAATTTGAATTGGGAGAGTCGTGGGTTCTTTTTCAATTTGCTTCTTCACACTTCAGTACAGGTCTGTGCAGGGTTTTGGTTTTTCCTTGAATACAGGAAGCCTGTGTTTCTCTTCTCCTATCACTTCCTCCAGCTGCCTTATCAGAGCAGAAGAGTTCCTGGCCACCTTCCCATCTCTGCTGACGCTCCCTCTCTGGTGTTGCTAAGACCTTTCCTGGAAAGAATCTGCAGGCTAAAACTCAAAGCTGGATGATTGTGCACAGACACTGCTTTCTGAAATACCAGAAGGTTTCGGTTGCCAGGAGGGTGTGAATGTGCCAGTGTTTTGCTAACTATTTCCAGAACACTGGCTCTGTGGCTTGCTATTACCACAATTTTTTCCTTGTAAAAATGCATTTAAGGGAAGGGTTGTAAAAATATGCTTGCTTTAATGGGAATTTTACTGTATTAACGCTCAACAATCTGAAAGACATTAAAATAGATTCATTATTTTAAAAGTTCCCCAAGTAACATGCTTGCTTCTCTGATGTGTGCTTTGCAGAGGTGAAGTTTTTCTGTGAAACTCCAGCTATTGCTGATATTGTAATCCTGGTGGATGGCTCCTGGAGCATTGGAAGATTCAACTTCAGATTGGTTCGGCTTTTCTTAGAGAACCTGGTTACAGCTTTCAACGTGGGTTCCGAGAAGACTCGAATTGGTATATCTTCTTTGATTAGCAGGAGTCAGCTCTTGATGTAAAACTACTGGAAAATTTCTTAAGAAGTCTCAAACCCTTTCCAAAGTGACTTTCAGAATAATAGGATCCATCATAGTGATGTTTGATCAATAAGCATTTATTTCTAATTTTTGCCTTGACACTGACATTCAGTTCATTATTGAACACCTTTAGATTTTCTAAAAAGTCAACATCTAATAATAGCAGTAATGAAATTATTTTTAATAATTAATCAACTAATTAATTTTTAATTGATTTTTAATTGATTGCATATATGTATATACATATTCATATATGTATTACATCATTGTCTTCCCCAAAAGTTATAGTTGGTTTAAGAAATTATCAGGCAAAAAGTTTTCTTTATATTTAAAAGAAACCATTGACTCTAGTGAAATGTTGAATTAAGAAAATTGGAAGTTCGAAGTCATGTTATAAAGATAATATTTGCAAAATTATTTCTAATAATAGAAAGTAAAAAAATATTCCTGACCTTTGATCATATATCCACTTTGTTATATTATATAAAGTCCCATAATTTAGCTATGAATATTCATTAACAGGAAATAATCATTTAAAAGCAAAATCATTCCTTTGAGAATAAAAACAAATGTATCTAGGACTGCTTCCTACTAATATGATCAGCTCTTTTCTTTTACTGAGAGGTACCTAGCTGGAAACTTACTTCTAAATGTCTAAAAAATATGCACCTGCCTGCATATCTGTCTAAATTAACTCCTTAAATTAATATCGGACTTTTTTTTTACATACATACATAGCGAAAGTACATACATACTGATACAAGTACATACCTAGTGAAACAGAAAAAATATTATAACAATGATACTCTTCATCTTGCTGGTTTCTGAAATAATCCACTCAATCTTTGAGTAGCACATGACTTCTCAGGGGACTTTCTCCTCACTCTTTTCCAGGTCTTGCACAGTACAGCGGTGACCCTAGGATCGAATGGCACTTGAATGCTTTTAGCACAAAAGATGAGGTGATAGAGGCTGTCCGCAACCTTCCGTACAAGGGGGGAAATACGCTAACAGGTATGTTCTGTTCAGTCCTTGTTTTTAGCTACATCTTTTGATGATCTTGGAGATGCGTTTCTTGGCTTCGTTTGCCACTTGTTGAGACTTAGGATACTACCTTTTCAAACAAAGCTGCATTTAAAATTCTTAGGTGACTCTTGTTACAACCTCAACTGTAAGAGTTGAAACCTGGGCATCTGATTCCTTTTCCGGAGTGAATGATGTGACTTCTGTGCTAGAAGCCCTGAGGCTGACACCCTTCTGTGGCTGTCTCAGCCTTTGTCAGTTCACTTTCCTTCTCCTCATCTCACCTCTTTTTTTCCCCCTCCAACTCCTCTGCATGTAAGCAAAAGCAAACACCTACCTTATTTTCAAAGAAGGTATTTTCTTGGCCTTTATTCTGCAATTGCTAGTTATCATGAAAATATTTGTGAATCTTTGACTCACTGCAATTGTTGATAAAGAAGTAATGTAATTCTCCCTTGCTTAATCACAGGTTTTAACTTCATCATAACTTCACTATTTTCACTATATTTTGGCTCCTTCTACCACACATCATGCAGATGTTCAGTTCAAACAAAGTAGATGCTCTCATTGCTGATGAAGCAAATCACTGACATCTGATCACTGCTTCCCCTGCTTGAGGCATAAACTAGTGAAATTCTTGTTACTACAACAACAAAAAAATTATTAAACACAAATCTGATAATAATATTGCAACATTACTATTGCTCACATATATAATTTTTCTTTACCTTGTTGTATACCCCAAAGTTCTCCTACCACTGAACCCATGAACCATCATCCTAATCTCTTAACATTACTTATTTCTGTGTGGAAAGTAGCACACTCAAAAGGTAATAATTCAGTTACTACTCTAGATGCCCCTATTACCCCAAAAAATTAGAACAAAAGAATGTTTGGTTCTTTACAACATGATGAACAAAATTGAAAGCATAGTGATAATATTTGGACTCAAAACAGTCACTTCTGTGAGGACATTCTTGCTTCATCTTTAACTTATAAAGGCTTACAATTTCTTGTATATCAGCCTCTACTGGTTGTATGTTGAATGAATTTTCTTTATAAATTATGTTAGTTTTTGAAACGATGCACTATTTAATTACTATTACTTCTATCTGGTGGATTTTTTCAGATCTGTAAAGGAAAAGCTTGTAAAAAAAAGAAAAATGATAGTTCACATTTAATAAAAACTCTTTTAGCACTCAATAATTTACTCCTCATGTAGTTTCATGTTGCAGAACTGAAGGGTTTTTATTAGTCATGATTGGTTTTGTTTACTTTTTCTTGTTTTCTTCTAGGTCTTGCCCTGAACTACATCTTTGAAAACAGCTTTAAACCAGAAGCAGGAGCAAGAACTGGTGTATCCAAAATTGGCATTTTAATCACAGATGGAAAGTCCCAAGATGATATTATTCCACCCTCCAGAAACCTGCGTGATTCTGGCGTAGAACTGTTTGCCATAGGTACGATTCATTGGTGGTCCTGTTTCAATAATGGAAGTATACAGTTGCCACCTGAGATTATTGAAGGGCAAAGAATTCATCCTGGAGAGTCAGGACTTTCCAATTCTGGCCCTAATCATAACCAATCATGTGACCTGAGCCCAACTTCCTTCCCCTTGAATGGAAGTGATGGTCAATGCTGTGAACTCTGTGGTGTGAGATGTCAGGCATAGGATGTGAAAAACGTAAAGGAGTGTGCAAACACCAGGCAGGTGCTTGTTACCTTCCCATTAGCCAAGACTTTCTCTTTAGTATCACTTCACAGCTCTCTTGTCTCTGATTTTAGTGGGAGGAATCTATTGTCTTGAAAGAATTAGGGTGCTGCAACTGTATTTATTTATTTTTAATTTATTTACATATAAATTTCACATCATTGTAATCCCAGGGATTCAGCCGCCCCACCCTTTCCACCATTCCCCCCTTTCCCCCTTCAAGTTGTGTGCATCAGTTTGGTGCTTAACTTGTTTTGACTTTTCCTCATGGCTTTTGTTTATTTTTTCCCTCTATCCTATATATTAGTGAAACCATTTGGTTTCTGTCTTTCTCTTTTTGCCTTGTTTCTGCTAATATGATTTCTTCTAAGTACATCCATGTTATCATAAAATCATCAAATTTGTCATTTTTAATTGATGAGTAATATTCCATTGTGTATATAGACCACATTTTGTTCATCCAGTCATCTGTTCTGGAGCATTTAGGTTGCTTCCAAGTCCTCGCAATTATAAATAGTGCTGCAGCTGTATTGAAAGGTCGCAAAATCCAAGATAGGCAACAGTATTTCTTTGAGAGTATCCCTCCTTCAGGTAGTGCTCCTGTGTGGAAGGGTAGGGGTGGCACAAATTCAGAAGAGCTGCAAAACACTAGATGATGCAATATTGCTCTTGATTAAAGTGTTTTCGTTTTCTTTGGCAGTGGGAAAGTTTCCTATTTAGTTGAGACAGGCAAACTTTCTCAACAGAAAAAGAAAATCTGATTCCTAAGCAACACTGAAATACAAGTCAAAATGCAAGTTCCAAAAAGGGTTCCAAACAGGCTTCTGAAAACTTTTCAGATTGGTTATTATGATGGGTCCCAAATAGGTCAGAGGCAATCAGTGTTTTGTTATTCAGTATGTTGAGGTTGGAAGATAAATTAAATTGCACAGCTGGGCAGCTAAGAAGTAATTCATGCTGCCCCAGGTAATCCTCCTTGCTTGTAGTTTCTTCTTAACATCGTCAGATGATTGCAAAGATAGGAGTTTGGAAAGTAATGCTTGTTTACTGAAGAAAAATGTACCTCCTTACATTTATGTACCATGAAATTCAATTCCATGCCTCTCCTTTTTGATTTCTAGTTTGGGGGTAAATATTTACTTCATCTAAAAAGAAATTTACCTAATGTAAAAATCTTCATGCTTATGAACATGACTTTGGACTTAGTTCACCTGCCTGTGTTTCTCTGAGCAGATTAATTAACCTTTCTGTGTGTCAGTTTACTCCTCCAATGTGGGAGAACTGATGGTGCTGAACTCACAAGGGTTGGTTATGAGGATAAACTGTGTTTGTAGACATGAAGCCCTGAGTTTAGTAAGCACATAAATGAATTAAGATAGACTGGAAAAATTGGATGAGAACTGAGACTTTTCCATCTCACTCTTTTCCAAACACCTGACCTTGAACTTGACCTGTAGTGATGAAATTCAATAAATCTTGTGGGAGCACTAGAGCATCTTCTTTTGTTCACCAAATCACAGTATTTTTCACCAGATCTACTTGGATATGTTTAAAGAAATTTTCCTAAGGCTCCTCTTAATGCTGTATAATGATAATATGCATATATTTTGTCCTAGCAGTGTCTCTCATTTTAATTTATTTAATAGAATTATATCTGGATCTCTGATTATTTAGAATATCAGTTACTATTATTCAGCAACATTCATCATGACAGAAATTCATTTCATTCATCTTCCTGTGAAGATACACAGAATGAAATTAAGATCTTGTTATTTAAAAGGGGATTCTAGTTGTGACTCTTAGAAACTAGCCCTCACAATCAGTGCCTGTTTAAATTAGCAGATGCTTAGTTACTGCGGAGACTGAGCCGCTGAGTCCCTTGAGAAGAACAACTGCAGCTGCCTTTTCAAGTGGGACATGAATGTCACCCCCCTCTCTGTTGTCTCCAATGCCAGGGGTGAAGAACGCAGATGAGAATGAGTTGCAGGAGATTGCCTCTGAGCCGGACAGCACACATGTCTACAATGTCGCGGAGTTTGACCTGATGCACACAGTTGTGGAGAGCCTGACCAGGACTGTCTGTTCTAGGGTGGAGGAACAGGACAAGGAGATCAAAGGTAAAGTGCTTGAAAGGATGAACGGAAGTTTTTATAAATGTTTTATTGAAATGACCAAACTAAAATTTATTTGTGACAAAGTAAGCAAGTAAACAAACAAAGAGTCTCCAGGACTGGGGGATCCCCAGTTGCCTCACTCACCACACAGTCCACTAAGTCTTAGTTCACAGGTGCACTTGAGGTCCTCCAAACATGGGGTCCAAATCGTGGCACTGCCCGGTGCCATCTGTCCCAGCTTTCTCCAAAGGCATGGTCCAAAACATGGTGTTTCCACTTCACTTTTGGTGTTTATCCCAACTTTAGGCAGCAGAAGCTCCAAACCAGGCACCAGAAAGTAAAGATTTCAAACCAAGTTTCCATCAGTAAAGATTCCAAACCAGGTTAGGTAAAACCAGAAGCAGCACCAGGTTCATCTTCTCAAGCTTCGCTTATAGACTCCCTGAAAAATATTGAATCAAACTAGATAAAACAGGTTCCAACACAACGTTCAGATTTCCAAGCTCTTTAAACTCCTTTAGCACAAAGCCGGGCACCATGGCTTGTGCCTGTAAGCTTCAGCTTATGAAGCGGCTGGCGCTAGGGATCGCGGTTCGAGTCCTGCCCAGGGCAACACAGCAAGACCTAGTCCCAAAAAATAGCTGGGTGTAGTGGTGCATGCCTGTAATCCCAGCTACCTGGGAAGCTGAGGCTGGGGATTGCTTGAGTCTGGGGTACCCTGGGCAACGAGAGCCTGCGGTTCCATGGGCAAAAATAGCAAGACCTAGTCTCAAAAAGCAAACAAATAAATAAGTAAACTCCTTTAGCACACACCATCAGCTCACACAAATCCCAGGTTTGGGCTTCCAAATTCCCCAGGCCATTGCCCGTCCACAGAAAAAGCTCCATCTCTCGCTTTCCTGTGCTGCTGCAGTCCACTAATCATGAAATCCTAATGATTTCATGTTGAATTTCTAAAGAGCTCTTTATTCTCCTAATCATTTCCATTGTTTTAAATTTGCTGAGGTTTTTTTTATGGCTGAGCATATGGTTTGTCTTAGGATATGACCTACGGGTGTTTTCAAAGGATATGTGTTCTGCTGTCTTGTGCAGTGTTCGTTCTGACTAGATCCTGATGGTTGATGAACCTTCCTGACTTTCTATCTAGTTATCTTTTCAGTACTTGAGGAGTGTTAAATTCTCCATTTATCATTGTGGATTTGTCTATTTCTTCTTTCAATTCTATCAGTTTCCACTTTATGTATATACTATGCAACTCTTTGTTGTACACCAGGTTAAGATGCTGTGTCTTCTTGATGCATTAACTGTTATCTTGTCGTGTCTCTCTCTGTCTCTGGTAACTTGCTTTGTTCTTAAGTCTACTTTATCTGATATTGATATAACCAGTCCTACCAATTCCTGGATGTGAGGGCGATGTGGCTGCAACATCTGTCATCCCATTGATTGCCAGGGTTGATTTGGCTTATCTGACTGGCTAGGCGGGTGTCCCCTTCCTCCCTCATCCCTCCATGTGCATCCCTCCCAAAGCTGTGTGCTGGGTTGAAGAGGACAGCCTTCCATGAATAGAGGTGGACCATTCTTCAGTAGAGGATATGAATAGCTGCGCTCCCCTGCTGGAACTTCCAAACAAGTTCTCAAGGTCCTACCAATTCCTGGCCCAAGTTAGAATTCAATAACTGTGTTCCCCACTACTCTGGTGACACAGCTGAGTCTGGGAATTGCTTTTTTTTAAAATATATATAAGTGCCCTGAGATGTTAAGAGAATTTAAAATTTCAAAGACTTTGAACTGACCCTGCCCCAAATCTGTCTTGTATATGACATATACAGCCTGCTTATGTAGGATCTAGCTCATAGCAGGTATTTAATATGTGTTGTTTTCACTCGTTTTACTTCTCAATATTGGCCTTTATTGAATTGAAGCACAGAAGCCATATCTTCTGTTACTTAAAAATATAGGCTCTCTTTTTTCCCGAAGTCCGATAGCAATTTCAGCTCTGAAACTAATGTTGAGATGTGGACAAGTTATTTAACTCCATGTGCCTTGGTTTTCTCACTTATAAGATGGGACCAATAATAGTAAATACTGAGAATTAAATGAGATAATATTTCTGAAGAACACAGAAAAGCGCCTTTAGATACATCCATGCTCAAGTTATAGGATTTTTTGTTTAATTTTACTATTCTATAGTGTTGACTTTAGGGAAGTTCCTTAAGGGCCATGTCTAATTTAAGTGTATATCCTCAGAACTTAGCAGTGTTTGTTATCTAATAGACACTTAATTATTTTAGTGGATAAATATGGAATGCAGACTGAATCAACTAATCTAGAAATGACAATCTTAGCGGGAGCATAAAATCAACAATCATGTGTGACCAAAGGAGATTTTAAGGTTCATAATAAATAACTTCAGAAAGCGCTTCATTTTGTGTGTTTCTTTCATTTAGCCTCAGCCCTTGCCACCATTGGGCCACCTACAGAGTTGATGATATCGGAAGTCACTGCCAGAAGCCTCGTGGTTAATTGGACTCATGCCCCAGGAAAAGTGCAAAAATACAGAGTTGTATATTACCCTACGAGGGGTGGAAAACCAGACGAGGTAATGAGACAGTATTTTCAAACCATTTTTAGCCTCTCAAGCCTTCTATAGTACTGAGAAGATGAAAATATATATAAGGATATTATTCTGTCTCAAACATTTATAATTATTTGATTGATGTTTCCATGTTCTCCATGATCTTCTCCCAGCCTCTCTGGATTATGGCATTTATATCTTCTTTCATCTCTATCCTTAGAGTTGGTCCTGCATTCATGCTTCTTTTGACTATTTAAGAAATTAATGAGTTCTAAAACAAAAGGGACCAGGACCCCCTTCTTCTATTCATGTAGTCATCTTTTTTGGAGAGGTCTAAGTTTTCTGCCTTAATGAAGTCTATGTATTTCAAATAATGTGGTCATACAGTCCATGCCACCAGAGTTGGGGTTTCCTGGACAACTCTGGAGATTAGTGTAATAGAGAAACCTTACTAAAGTTTTTTAATGAGTTGGTCAATATATGCACAAAATAAGAAATACCTATTTGCTAAATGATTGGATCCTTCCATTTCCCATTTTGACCTAACAATTTACAGGGACTATATTAAAATGTAATGAAATCTATTCCTTTTTTTTTTTGGAAGCACTGATATTTGTTGCTCTGACCTCAGCAATTTCACAATTTTCTTTTATATTTTGGTAGGACTCATGATTTTTTAAAAGTGTCAGAGAAATAGGTCATGGTGATTAAAATTATCTGGACTTAAAAAAATCAGTTTCCATTGATTTCATTTCATGACTAATGAGCCTTTTAAATGCTGCCCAGACTTCCACAGTAAAATACCTTGTGTCAGCAGTGGTTGTGAGATAAGATTAACTTGGGAGTGACCCAATTTCTATTAGTTGTGAATCAATAAAGCTTTGCACACTCACATTCCTTGAACTGTTCTTTAAACAGGTGGTGGTGGATGGAAGCGTGTCTTCCACCATACTGAAGAACTTGATGTCTCTAACTGAATATCAGATTGCAGTCTTTGCAATATATGCGCACTCTGCCAGCGAAGGCCTCCGGGGATCTGAAACAACACGTAAGTCTTAAATTTTACTCCACTCCCCACTCTACAGTGTTACTTTGGTTACTTTTATGAAACTCCAGTTCTGCTCATTCTGAATCAAATTAATTGAAAAATCACCATGCATACCCTGCATTTTGCAGATGTTAATGTGGGAGGGATGCTATCAAACTTGGGTATGTGAAGGGGAGAGCAACTTTGGTGGTGAAAGGTACAAAATGCATCTATTTATTAAATTTAAAAAAATACTGACTGATGGTCTGTTATTAACAAAGCACTGGGCTTCAATTTGCCAGTAAAGTGGAGGAGGTCTTCAGCTTCCATGCCCAGTGGTAAAGTGCCAACAGAATTGAATGGCATATGTCATCATTATTCATAACACTGTCATTAAATTAAGCTCTGAATACTAATAATTCCCCACCTAAGCGTCTTGCTCTTTCTCTGTCTCTCTCTCTTTCTCTCTCTCTCTCTCACACACACACTTATAATCATGTATCACTAGAATACTCAGAAAATTCCAGAAATTGACCATCTTAAAGAAACACTGAGTTTCTGTTATGTGATAAGTACTTGCAAAGTGCATCTAAAAACTGCTTTTGCTAGAACTTTTGCAGAGTAAACAACACCCCTAGCATTGTACCAGGCATTTATGCCCATCACACTCCACAAAAATGCATTGTTGGCTAATCCATGGCAATAACCTGTAAGACAGGCGCTAATATCCCTTAACCCTTTACAAAATATCTTAGCAACCTGCTCTCCCCTTAAGGAGGTTGCTGTCTGATAAGAGAAGTAATGTAAGCTTAATCATGAGTGCCACAAAGTCTGTGGGTGTGGTGATGAAAGTATGACAGGGAGTTGCACTTGTTAGCAAACTGTTGGATTTAACATTGCAGTTAGGGAAGTAGGTCAGGACAATTATGGAGGACCTAGAATTGTGTTGGTAAACAATGTTTCATGGTTTTTGTTGACTTTATTTAAGCCAGGAATTTTTAATTTGTTCTTACTCCCTTTTTACTTCTCAAATATGGCCAGTCTTATTTATTGATTATTATACTTTTCTCATTCCTGTTGCTACTGATTCTGTCATGTTTCACAACTGTCCCCAATTGAATGTGTTGACATGCATTGATTCATTCATGCATTTCTTCCTGTCACCATCTCTGTCATGGATCAAGCATCCCACCCAGCGTTGGGCTTTAATGACTGTGTGTGTGACACACTGTGCTTGGGGATGGGCATCAGGGGAAGCTCAGCTCTGTCTCCCATCTCTTGGTTGGTGCCCACAGAGACAAGTGTCTTGCCCCACAGTGGGATAAAAGAAAGTCAAAGGTGTCATTCCTTCTTTTAAACATTCACTATATTTACCTCTCCAGAAGGGGTAAATATGACTACAATGAAAAAATATAAAAATAGAGATCATCTGGAAAACAAGCTATGTTCGCTTTGTAGATGCAAATGCAACAGCTGCTTTCCCATGAGCAGTACACAGTCCTGGCTGAACATTTTCCTAAAATCTCCTCTTTCAGTTGCTCTCCCCTTGGCATCCAACCTGGAACTCTATGACGTGACTGAGAACAGCCTGAGGGTGAGATGGGACCCAGTGGCCGGAGCCTCGGGATACCTGGTCCTCTATGCTCCTCTCACCGAGGGACTGGCTGGGGATGAAAAAGAGGTAACTACAACTGCCTGTCAGAGTCCTGGAGTCTCTGACTTCCTTGCAATAGACTTTTTCAAGTTATAAATATTTAATATGTAAAGTTTAGGAAATCCACACTAACAAAGGGAAATGAAAGTCTCTTGTAGTTTTACTACCTAGTCTTTGTGAGCCTTTAGTTATAGTCTTTTTCAGTTCAGCTTTTCCTCCTAGGATAGGGGTAAAATATTTTTAAAATATTTTTTGAATTCAGTTCATCATTTTTATTGAGGTAGCATTGGCTTGCAACACTGTATAGGATTTTTTATTTTAAAAATATAATTATATATATATAAATATAAGTTTATATATATATTTCAGGAGCTGCCATACTCCCCACCCCACCCACCACTGCTTTGCATGGTGGTCTGATACTCCCCACCCCACCCACCACTGCTTTGCATGGTGGTCTGATACTCCCCACCCCACCCACCACTGCTTTGCATGGTGGTCTGATTATTTCCTTAGTGTAAATTCCTGGAGCTGGAGTTCCTTTTTTAAAGCCTGTGCAAATTGCTAATGTTTATACGAGATATTATGAACGACTCTGGAGAGATTTGATGTCACCTGTATTGGTATAGGCAGTTCAGAGATGACTGCTTCCCCCATGTACACAAACTTAGGAAAAAACCCCACTCTTTGAATGGTGCAACCATATCTCTTTGTTGTAGATTTTTTATGTCTGTTCCATTTTGGATGATGAAACTTTGACTTTTAAATGATTTATTTCAGTTCTCACTTTTAATTCATAGGGAACAATTACCATAATTTAAACCTTCAAGGAATAAAGAAGTCTCTGTTATACTTGGGAGTGTCTTGATCAGGCAGGAGGAGTGGGAGGTAGAGACAATACAGAACTGGATTCTCCACATTCTCCATTATTATCTAACCTACCTTTCCCCACAGAAACATGAAAAGGTTAAAGATGTGGTGAATCTGAGTATCAAGAAGAGGGTATTGGTGACAAATGTTCTTTTATTTCCAAAGCTCAGACAGCTTTTGTCCATTTATTTTATTTATTTACTTTGACTTGCCATTTTTACCTGTGGAACCACAGGCTCAGATTGCCCAGGGTACCACAGATTCAAGCAATCCCCAGCCTAAGCTTTCCAGGTAGCTGGGATTACAGGCCCACGCCACCATGCTCAGCTGTTTTTTTTTGGGGGGGAACTAGGTCTTGCTACATGCTCCTGGCGGGACTTGAACCACAGTCCCTGGCCCCGGCCATGACTTCCTGGGCTGCTGCTTATAGGCATGCACCATAATGCCCGGCCAGCTTTTGCCCATTTAGAATTAATGTTAATCAGAATTATCTTTGCAGAAGAGTTAAAAAACATATTAAGGAAATGTTCACCTTCAGTTGGAAAGAAAAAATAAAAAGGAATACTCCTTTATACGCAACAGATTAGCAAAAAGTTTTCAGGTCTGAAAATCCCAAATATGAGTGAGATATGAGGAAACATCATTTATGTAAATTAGTATATAAATTGGCATGAAAATCAGTGTGGCTGTCTTGGAGAGAATAATTTACAGTTTTCATGAAGTTGAAGATAGAAATAGCCAGACTTTTAGGTATATGTGCTTGGGAAATGTCCTGCCAAGATTTTTCAGTGCAAGTAATTGGTCAGAACAAAACATTATAAGTGTCATTATAAATGATGTGACATGTTTATCAATAGTGGAATGGAAAATAACAGTTTATTTATACAAAAGATTGCCATAAAGGCATTAAATAATATCAACTCTGTGTGTATCAAGATGAACAAATCTTGAAACATCATATTAATAGGGGAAAATAATGATATGGTGTCCATAGTCCTACCCAAGCACTAGCCTGGTGCTCACACTTTTCTGGAGAACATTTTTTTCTTTAACTTAATCCATGCTTATCTGGAGACCCAATATCTGTTAGTAATTCTGATTGCAGTGACCACTTGTACATGTGTAAAGAGTTGCCTGCAAACAACACACAGGGGCACATTCAGTTTTATGTGTTTCTATAGGACCTGTTCCTGATATAAAATGACACGAGTCAACACTATGATGATTGATCCAGGTGTAGTGAGTGGACAGTCTTATTCCTCAGAGTCTCACTTATGTTTACTTCCATTCAGCTTGAACAATACACATAGGCAAACTGTCTGATAAGGTTACTCTTTTCAGATGAAAATTGGAGAGACCAAGACAGACATTGGACTAAGTGGGCTGTTGCCCAACACGGAATACACTGTCACGGTTTATGCTATGTTTGGAGAAGAGGCCAGCGATCCTGTCACTGGGCAGGAAACAACATGTGAGTAGCTGTGTCACTCATGTGGAATGTTACAATGAAGAGGACAGGGGTACATGCCAGGATTCTGAACTGGAAATACTGGCTTAGGTAGAAATAGCCACTGAGTTCATCATAATGTAAGAAAATGCATATTTTATTCTAGGGAAGGAAATGTATTTTTTTTTTTTTTGGTCTTATGAGTATATGGTTGGTAGAACTAAACTTGGGCATCCTCTCTATGATGCCACCTGTATGTTTGTTAAAATCCACATGCTGCGTCAGACCCTAGAACCAAGAACAGAACTGTTAAATCAGAGGAGCTGAGTCAGGAATACTAGCTTGAGTCATAGGTTAGCTGGGTGACCTAGGCAAGAGATGAAATATTTTGAGTCTTTACCAGCATTTGGCTGATAAAAGATTAAATGGAAGGCAGTTGTGCTCATCACTATACTACCAATGCCACATTAAAAGATTAAATGGGATAGTATGGATAAAACCACATAGTTACTTTTCTTTTTTTTCCCCACATTCATATCAAAATTACTTTTCTTCTGAGTGCCTTTGCCATTTTATTTATGAGTATTATTATAATTTGTTTTTAAAGTTTGAGTAAAAATTCACTGGCAAGTTTTATTTTGGGTAAAATATAGGGAGTTCACCATATTTATAGAGAGTGTTTCTATTTATCTCCTTTATTTGGAAATATGATACGCAAAATTCTGCTCTGACGCACTGATACTGCTTTTGGTCACCTTTTACTTTAAAATACAACTTAATTTATGGTGTTTTGAAACATGTAAGTATGCAGGAGGTTTGGGCCTTGGAAGGAGGTGAGTAGCATAATTTCTCCAGGGTTTTTGTCTTTAAGATTCTACTTAGAAAACATCAAAAGTTTTTGATAAGGAAAGAAAATTTTTTCTCACATCCATTTGTTCATCAAGTCTATGTTGTTCTTGCTCTTTGAAGACAGACAAATATTGTTAAATTAACGATTCAATGTCATTAAATTAACAATATAATTAAAACAACGAACTAGGAGAACCCAGAACAGAAGAAAATATGTGGGTCATGACAGAAAGCATCTGCTATGCCACTAAGTAAATACTGAGCCTCTTTAACTGGGAGAAACAAAACTTTTCCCAATTCCCCAGCTCTCATTCTCTTGGAATATCCATATCTAATTTTTTTAATTTCAAGACTTTTTCCTCACCCTTGTTATTTGATTATTTAAAAAATAGGCCCTAAAAAGTGATATCTCTGTTCTTGAGATTGACACTTTTATGCATGATGGAAGCTAGTCATTGTTCAACTATATGCTAAATTTAAGAATCAACTCCAGAAAAATTTAGAGTCCATGTGCACAACACTCAAAATAATTATTTTGCTTTTCTCCTACACTTTCTCATTAGTTCCTTAGGTATTAAAGTCACTAAATCCTATAGGCCCTATAATGCCAAATAACTAATAAATATTGAATTAATGAAATAATTTGTTCTTGGAGCTAGGAGCCATCATGCTTTGTGACTGTGGCCTGATAATTGCCTTTATTTACCCTTCATTAGGCTTTTGTTCTGCTGACTTCATCAGCACAGGTTTTTGAATCAACTGATCAATTACCAGGGTTAAAACTCTAACACCTTTTATATCCTTACTAACTGTAAACCTAGCCAAGATACCTCTATTTCATAATCTGTGTAATAGGGAAATAATTGTAACTCCAATCTTGCCCTTTAAGGATTTAATAAGACAACAGGCATCATATTTCACATTCATGGAAAGCACACAATCAATCTTAACATTTTTTTTTAATGGTAAAGTTGTAAAGCTCATGAAACTCAAATATTTTTGACAAGATTTTAATCTCTTGAATGAGAACAAAGGCCTTCAAGTAGTGCAAAGAGCTATGAAATCAATGCTCAAGAAGCTACAGAGATACCAGCACCTCTTAAATATTTCTAATGCAATAGCAAAGTGCTTCTTTTTCTATAGTTTCAGAAGGCAGTGGGATTTATCCAGTACAGCCCTGCTTCTCACTGATTCATTGATGCAACAAATATTTATTGTATACTTGCTATATTGGGGATAAAGTCTGCAGCAAAGTAAATCCAAATTCTCTAATCTCCAAGATTATTATCTATTGGGAAGCAGAGATGGTAGCCCAATAAATATGCAATTAAAAAATCAGTCTGGGAAAGGATATAGATAGCATGGTGGTGCAAGGATTGTTTTACATAAGATCATCACAGAAAGGCTCACTAAGAAGGTGACATTTGCTTGGAAACTTAAAAGAGGTGAGAAATGCAACTGTGCAGATGTCTGGGGGGTGAGCTCTGAGACAAGGGGATAGGGCTGTGGTCTTCTGGGTGAGGATGATTAAAGGTTGCAAGACCAAGGAGAATGCCAGAGTATGGCATGAGGATAAGAGGGCAATAGGAGTTTAGGGTGGATAATGAAAAAGGCCTCAATTCGGAAGGTGTGCAGAAAAGTTAGGTGACCTTATTTATATCTATAAAGAATATCTGTATCTATAAAGATTCCCATTGACTGCTCACTTATGAGTAACTATTGTCCGGTGGAGAATGGTGGTGCACACCTCTAATCCCAGGGCTTGGAGGCTGAGACCAGGGATTGCTGTGTCCACAGGTTCGAGACTACCTTGGGCAACATATCGAGAACTAGTCTCTAGAAAATAGCCAGGCGTGGTGGTGCACACCTGTAATCCCAGCTACCTGGGAGGCTGAGGTTAGATATCACTTGAGTCCGCGGGTTTGGGACTACCCCGGGCAACATAACGAAAAGTAGTCTCTAAAAAATAGCCAGGAATGGTGGCTCATACCTGTAATCCCAGCCATCTGGGAGGCTGAGGCTAGGGATCACTTGAGTCCTTGGGTTCAATACTACCCCGGGCAACATAGTGAGACCTAGTCTCGGAAGGAAGGATGGAAGGAAGGGAAGGAGGGAAGGAGGGAGGGAGGGAAGGAAGGAAGGAAGGAGGGAGGGAGGGAGAGAGGGAGGGAAGGAAGGAAGGAGTAAAAAGTAACTATCTCCTGGGGAGGATAGAAACAGGGAGA
>PVHY01016623.1:0-33344 GCA_004024945.1 Uropsilus gracilis
GAAGGAAGGAAGGAAGGAAGGAAGGAATGAAGGAAGGAAGGAAGGAAGGAAGGAAGGAAGGAAGGAAGGAAGGAAGGAAGGAAGGAAGGAAGGAGGGAGGGAGGGAGGGAGGGGTCCACAGTAACCAGGTCAGAAAATTTAAAATCTAAAAATAGCTTAGCTTATCTTCTTAGATCAAGTGAGAGACAGAATACATGTACTGACCTAAGTGTTAGGCCTTGTGCTGGTTTGGTAAGGATACACATGATATGTAATATGAACATAAAACTATTTATAATATACCTAGCCTGATATCAGATAACTCACAACCAGAAATCATGAAGTTACATATGCATTGTTTCTCAGAATAAAATTTCATGAAAAATATATTTACAAATATATAGTTATAAATTTATAAATATAACACTACAAAATTAGTAATTCTGAAATCTTTTATAATAAAAATTGCACTGAAATCAGAAAAGAAATGGTAAAACTACCTCCCATTTTTCTTCAGTCTATACAGATCTAATTAGATTTACAGCTATTAAGTAAAGGGAGAATCATTTTGCATTTGAAAAAATGTAGCATCTTATAAAAATGTACATAAAAATCAATTACAGTCATGATATCCTTTTATACTTGTGCTACTCCACTCAAAATCTCCCCCTCCATCTATTTTCCAAAGAAAATAAGTATTCTGCCATCTATGAAAATCTATTTTTATAAAAGGTTTGATTGTTGCTGGAAAAAAATTATCTAAAACAAGTATCAAATATACCATGTATGAATAGTTACTTGCAGGAAACCCAAATCTCTGAAAATAAAACTTTAATACACTTAAGGTATTAGAATGGAATCTTATGAAAAAATTACCTTAATGATTTTATGATGATGAAACTGCTTGAGAAATTAAGACGAACATTACCTTCTCCCCTTCATGAACATGAAGAAACAAATAGTGAGGGAATATAGAGTAAATCTTCATCTCAGATTAAGTAATACTGCCTACAATGAAGAAACAAGTGAAGGAAACGAGGACTTGTGTTTGCATTTCCCTTACTTAACCAACCTTTAGATGGTGGAAAAGGATGAGAAGGCAGTGAGTCTGAACAGAGTTCCAATGGAAACTGCAGAAGTTCCTCATTATCTGTAGAGGCTTGAGAGACAAGAAAGACTCCAGTTACTTAATAATAATCTATCGTTGACTTTCTAAAAATTAAGACTCTGGGATGATATGTGTATTCCTTCTTTATTCTGCTTGTTTCTCCCTGATTTATCGCATGGGGACCCATGGGCCCTCCCACGTTGAGGATGAGAGCTAGAAATGACAATGTGTATAACTCTCTTAGCAGCACAGAGCCTTACAAATTAGCAAGTACTCAATATAATTATTAACCTAGCCTTTGTGGCTTATTAATAGCTCTCTGAATCTAAGTTAGTCACTACCATCTTTCATAAATACTTAAACTTGCAATTATTTAACGCATCTGTCTGACATTAATGCAATGGTGTACGTTGGAACCATGTACAAGTCATTAAGTCAAACATTTTAGATTGTGAATATTTTAGTCAGAAAATCAAACTTTGGAAAGTATACTTTTTCCCCTTTTAAATCAAAAAACATGAGTAGTTTTTTTTTCATATATTTTACTAGTATAAAGGACAACTCTAAGAAGCTGTTCAATACAATAGGACTTTTCTTAAGAAAACTACCTATTTTTTACAACCTGAATAGGTTCTCAAATGCCTTGAGAATCTCCCTATAGATGTCTACCTATCTAGGAACCTCCAAATTACTGCAAAATTAATGAATTATAACCTAAGTCCACAAAACAGCAGTATTCTCTAAGTCAACCACCTATTCATGTGTGAAAAATGTCTAGTCACACAGTCAACTCAATAAAGATAAACAGAAAACGTGGCCATATTACTTTAAGAAATAAATCATTCATGGATTCTGTCTGTCCTCTGTTTTATCACAGAAGTATAATACAAATGAACATGAACCATAGGTTTACCTCTTTGCAATGACTTTTCAGCATGTAGTTTTGTGGTCTGTAAAGCCTGATTTTTGTCAAAAGTTATTGCAACTGCTGTGACTGTAACCTAGAATCATAAAAGCAATATGATTAACAAAATCATCACTGCCAAAATAATAGTTTTACAATTTTTTTAATTATGAAATTTACAGTTTTTCAGATTTATAAACAACTTGTACTAACTGGCTAATGTGCCTAGTCTGGTTAACATTCTCAATCAGAATTTCACATCATCTCTGATATTCAAACAACCAAATGCAACAGGTATATCTAAATCTTGATATTCAGAAGTTGCTCAAAAACCTTCTCTGAGAGATGGAGACCGGAGAAACCTCACACAAGCATGCCTGCACTGGATGATGCCATTGCACACATGTGGTCCTATCTTCAGATAACCAAAGTTCAGAAAAAACAACAAATGCATAAAATGGGTGATTCATACTTACATGTTTTAAAAGATTTGGAAGCAAAACATAGGGAAAATTTATTATACTGAAACAGATGAAACCTAGAAAACTTTAATAACTGGCTGAATTCTACTGAAATAAGGTAGATAGGAAAATACTGTTTGTTCTCACTTATATGTGAATCTAAAAAAACTCACTCATCTAATGTGGGTGTGGCTGTAGGACCTAGATGGGAGGAGGAAAGAATGAAGAGATGTTTGTCAAAGGGTATATATACTCTGCCAGCTGTAATTCCTAGGGTTTTCATGTGCAGCATGGTAAATATAGTTAATATAACATCACACACTCATAAGTTTGTAAGATGGTGTATCTTAATGTTCTTACCTCCCCCAAAAAATGATAATCCTGAGGTGATGGAGTTGTTAGTTAGTTTTACTGTGGTTATGATTTCACTATATACAGCTATCAAATAACACACTGTACACCATAAGTATGCATAATGTTATGTGTCAATTATATATTAATAAAGCTAGAAAAAATATAGACTGACTTTTCATTACCTGAATTAATTCATCTTCAGGCAGAGATACTGTAAAGTTGACGTGGCAAAGGCAACAAGGGATCATAGATCGTAGTTTAAAATACAGGCTCTACACAACAGAGAACATATCTAATGTCATTTATTTTAAAAAAGGATAATTTCAAATTTATATTTGCAAAGTTTAAAAGATTAAATCATAAAAATTACACAAGAAACTTTGAAATCATACACCAAATACAATAATTTTTAAGAAGTTTAAATCTATAAAGTAACTTAAAATACAATTATTTTATAATTTTGTAAATTAAAATGGAGAGGACTCTGGCATTTTATCTCATGGAGTTACGTGTATGAATAGAAATAATGTCCATGAAACATAGTCCAGATACTTTCCTTTTTTTAATTTCATGATTCTTAGTTTTAAATAAAATAGAAAGTTCCTACCTTGAGAAGATTTTCACAGAGATCATTAAAGTTCTTATTGAGAGCCTGATTAGTCAGATTAAGGCTGCTTAATCGGCTTACTCTTACTGATGTGAACATCTAAATATGGGAAGATATAACATGTTATTTTATTATATTTATAATAGGTGCTCCAAGAGTTGGTAAAACAGCCAAATAATGAACAATAATAACAAATGTGGCATAAAAAAGGATGACATTTTTCAGTAACTTATAAAAAATATACATATATTATAGAATTTACTGAAATTACTTTTATATCCTTAAAATGAACAATGAAAAAAAGTTTACCTGTATTTCAGATGTCCAGTTATTTATACCAGGCATAATTTCTGTATTGCAACTATAAAAGCCTGTAAAAATAAATTTTAAAGTATATGACAATATTTCACTTATTTTTGTGTTAAAGAATAACATTTTTCAATTATTACATAGGGATTTCCCTGTAAGAGCCATTTATTACTTTATTCTCAACTATTTTTAACCCTCTACCTTCAGGATATAATAATCAACATTTTTTTCCATGTTTAAGCAGAAAAAGGATTTAAAAGCCAGTTCCACCCAGCTTCTAAGGTAAATATTTTTAAACTGCATGTTTTCAGTCTTAGCACAGTAAGCAGGTAAAAGACATGACATATAAAGCCTTTAGAATATAGTACTATAATTAGTGAAATATAATACACAAAACTAGTATATCTCAAAGGTAACTGCTTTTTGTTCACCTGAAGGAGGAGGAACATCAGTAAGTAGAGAATGTACATCTTCCATAGCATCTGTGTCATCAATCTTAAAAAAAAAAAAAAATTACAACTATTAAGTAAGAAGTAGCTATATAACTTTTGAACTTTAAAAAATTTTGATTTTGTTATTTACTAAATAGGAAACATAAACATCAAGGAAAAGTTAGGCCATTTTTTTCCTAAGTTTAATGTAAAACTTGAAAACTATTTTTCTGTCATCGATAAAATCGGTACATAGTAAAACAAGTATTTCTAAGTGAAATATTTTACATCATAAATTATGCTGAATTTTAAGAAAGAGCCTTTTCTAGAGTCCATATATGAGGGCATATTTCAAAGGACAAAGAATTATAAGCAATGACATCAATTTGCTCAATAAAGTGAAAGTAAAAAAAGCTTTGACTAAACACATAATTGCTGAAAGAGAGACCTACTTGGGATAAATTTAACACATGCCTTTAGATAAAGTCCAAAACCTGTTCTCCAACACTACAGTATTCCACTGTGAACAACATGGTTCTGTGAAAAAACCTGGCTGGATCTGAGCAATGCTCCTTTGTGCATCCATGTTTTAAGTTCTGACACATACTCACTAAGCCTCCCCTCATACTGCCCTTTGGACTAAAGAACCACTTTGATGTCATCATTGGAGCTACCCAGTCATGGTCATTTCTCCAGTCACTACTCCCCAACATCCATCCACATATCAAGGCTTCTCCAACCACAATCCTGTCTTTGTCCCTTCACTTCCTGAATCTGATCTTCTGCCACATTTTAGTCTTCTGTCACATTTGAAGCACTTCTCTCCACTGAGATAGGATCCCAAGGTTGGACAAACCAGGAATGCTTTAGACCAAACTTCAGATAATGTTTAAAATCATCTCAGAGTTTGGTAAGCAGATTTCTGGGCCCCACCTTGAAACTTTCACTGACTAGGTCTGAAGTAGTGGCTCAAGAATTCAAAATCTTACAAGTTCCCACATAACACTGATAGGTAGTCAAACCAGTTACTGAGCAGTGCTGCTTTAAACAGCACATGGAAACTTTTTCCTCCTCAGCCTGACATAGTCTTTTACCAACCTCCAGCTTTTCCCATTTTCACTGTAGGAAAAAAAAAGAACAAAAGAAAAAGACACAAATATATAGCTTGAGTTATCCACGAAAAAACACTCATCTCTGGTAAGCCTCATGTATCCCTACATCAACAGCTGAATCACATTCATGGACACAGTTCTAGATTCTTCAAACTACCAACCCCATCCCAAGACAACTTTACCATCAGCTTCCAGCTAACCTGAGATCAAAACACCTGGCTAGTCCTCTGAGCTGGCATCTTGCCAGAACACTTCCAAGTACCTTATTTATTTCTTCCCTCATTATTAAAGGATAATCTTTCTCTTCCAAAACTAGCCAATCCATGGGGGCAGGGAAGGGGAGAAGGTTTGTGAAGGAGGAGGCACCACAAAACTTTCCTGTCATATTTATTCTTCAGGAAAGTTACTAATATGTTCTGAGATTAATTTGATAATGAAAGTTAAATTATATCTTCTGAGTTCAGTAAGAAACACTACACTTAGAATTCATAGTGCTTACATGTAGAAATTTTATAATTATAGTAACATTACAACACGTATAAGATAATAATTACAAAAGAATGGATATTTAATTTTTTAAATTCATTCAAATTTACAGACATAGCTATATTTAATATTACTTTAATTTTATTTGAGCCATATTTTACTTTTTTAATTGCATAAAATATACTACCAACTTGATATTTTCTAATTTGTTGCAATGTCAGTGATAAAGCATTTTTTTATATTTGTAATAGTTGCAGCGACAAGAAAGTATCACATTAATTTAAGATCTGACTGTAAAAATGCATATCATCTTCCAAAAACTTTAAGAATTACTTGTTCAGTGTATTAATACCTCCAAAACAAAGGCATCTTTTTTTCCATGTGAAAGGTCCAGCTCTGTAACTTCATCGGAGCTTTCTGACTGAGATCTCAAAAGTCTTGAGCGCTGTCTAGGTTCTGGTATGGGTGATCCTATAATCTCTTCAGATATCTCCTAGAAGAAAAAACAGCTGCTTTATATCATATTACACAGTCTTTTTCAGTTGGGTTTTAAATTGCTACATTAGTAGGCAACAACCTGAAGCTGGGGCAAGTCTGTGAAATATATTCACAGTCTACTTTTATAGAGTACATAGATATTTCCTTTTATCATTAACTGCAGCCCTAATACACTTACCAAGAACTATCACAGGCACAGCAAGGCAATACTGACATCTAGCGTAGACAATGGACACTGCAATAAACAGGAGAACCCGCAGCCCTTTCAGCTCAGGGGTATTTTCTACTTAGCATTTTTAAGTTTTAAGAGTCCATAAATATATTAAAAATTTATGTCTTAAAAAGGATTCTGATATGTTATATGTTCTCTTATCCTGTGGTAGTTTTTCAAAGCTCTACATAGTAAAATGTGGAATACAATGTTACATGTGTATGTGTTGGCCTATGTAATACACACATTATGCATGGATTTGCTATGCAATTTATTAAGTTAAATAAACTTTGGTAGTTAGCCATGATAATCTTTTTGAGATCAGCGTGCAGTATGAATCTTATAAGAATTTATTGACTTTTGTGAGTCATATAGCCAAAGACTAGAACTAACTAGAAGTTCTAATATTTCTCAATCACAAAGAGTATCAGGGAATGTGGACCCATAAGCACAAATGCAAATCCATAAGCACACAGCCTATTGTTGGTGCAAAAGTATATTTAAAAAGGAAAAAAAAAAAGAAAAGAATCAGAGAAAGGTTTTCAAAAGTAGAGTTTTAAGTGTTCACTGCAGAAGAATAATAGTGCATGCCTTCCATGAGATTAGCACCACACAGCTTTATGACAGCTACGGAGAATATAACTGGATACTGGATACCTTCACATTCATGTACCTTATTTATAACCCAATTTAACCTGCCCTCTATCCCTGTGACAGGCTACCTTATGGTAGTGACTACACAATGAGGAAGAGCTGCAGGTCAGAGGCACTCCCCTGAGTGAGGAGTCTATCCAAACCAGTTATTTGACTCAGTGCAATCTTCTCCCTACTAACACCACACATCTTTTTATAGTGTCACAGTAGTTTAAAATTCACTGTAACAAACATAATCTCCAGTGTTTAAAGATCTTAAATTCATAATAACGTTCCAACACTGGTACTACCATTGCAAATGTTCTACACTTTTGAATACCATTGGTTGACTAAATTATCTCCATTTCAGTAATGCTGTACCTCAGTGTTAGAAACAACAGTCAATGTACTGAGAAAGATTTCTAACAGCAGTATTCACATAGGTGGTGAATATCTTCATATGAAAAGGGACATGTTGATCCACATTTTCAGAGAGGGCATACGTTGTTTAGAAAATTGAAAAGAAAGCAGTGACATGACTGGTGATTGGTAATTATCCCCACACCCTTACTTTGTCAAATTCTGAGCTGTTACACTAAAAGACTATGAAAGTCAATATTTGGGATAAAAAAGACATTAGCAGATCCATAAACTGATTGCTCTTTTTGTGGAAATACAGTCACACTCAATATATGAAATCCATATATTCTGAAATTTTGAAAAAGCTTTAGGATTTATTCCCTCCTCTAGATAATAATAAAATAGAGGCTCAATATTTACTGAGGGGATGAAGTAATTTAAATCACTCTAATTTAAATATTTCCCTGTCTTCCAGGGGTCCATGTGATAGCAAAGAAAGACAGACAGGTGAAACCTCATCAATGCTATGTAGCTGGCACCATGACAGAAGCAGTACAGGTAAAATAGGCACACAAAGAGGGGGAGGAGGGACTAGTTCCTTCTGTGGGAGGTTAAGATGGACTCAGAGTTATCAACACTGCTAAGAAACAGGGCTCAGCTCAAACTAGGAGAATTGACTACTGAGTCTTGACATACAGTTTTCAAATCATTCTCCTCAAAGGACATCAATAGTAGATGTTCAAATAATCAATAAATGTATAATTACAAAAGAAAAACATACTGCAATACAAGCAGTCAAAGCAGTTACATGGAAAACTTTGACAAAAGTGGTTTTTCAAATTTTAATGTACAAACACATTGATATTGTTATTGAAATTAAAGAGACTCTATATCAGTATGGTTCAATAAACAATGAGCAAGACTCAAAGTAGTAAAGTAAAAAACATGTTGTCAACTTTTAGACGCTTCTTTATCTTGTTACCAATCCGAAAAACTGTCATGAGATATTTCACTTTCCTTTTCATAATAGCTTTCAAATCTAGTGTATATCTTACATCTACAGTACATCTCAATAGGACCAGCCACACAATATATGCTCAACAGACACCTGCGGTCAGTATCTATAGAATAGCACAGCTCTAGTGAAAAGCTTTAGAATTCCCCCCAGTTTACTACTACTAGACAGTAATAATACTGAAGCTAGAATTCAGAATTACTACTCTAAGAGACCAACCAAAATTCAACACATGTACAAAATTAAATTCTAATAAAATAATTACTAATGTTGCCCCCAAACTTTTATTTAATGATCAGAGACTCATAGAAATAAACAACTTCATTCTAACACCAGCACCTCTCTCTATTCACACTATGGCTATCAGGTTTCAGAAGAGCAGGCAGCACTGGGAGAGCTACTGGGTGAGGAGATGGGTCATGCAAATGACTGGTAGAAAAATTATAAGATGCTGTAACTGAAAAATTGTATTTGCTCACATTTTTACTACTAGGTGAGCTACTGGGTGAGGAGATGGGTCATGCAAATGGCTGGTAGAAAAATTATAAGATGCTGTAATTGAAAAATTGAATTTGCTCACATTTTTACTACAGATAAGTAAAAGAAAATGAAACTATTCAGTTTTTCAATGAAGACTGATTGCGCGGCTACTACCAGGAGGAACTGCCACAGACACTAGAAAGACAGTCCTGGTGGAGCTTCATTCTACTGGGAGTAACAAACTCAAAATCACACACATACACACATATAAAAGCAACAAAAATCAATAAAACACTGAGGTAGAGAGGAAGTACCGAAAGTTGGCAGCAGTTATAATTCTTAAATAGGGTGGTTCTCCCTAAAAAAAGGAGACATCTGAGTCAAGATGTAAAGGGAAGTGAAAGGAAGATTTGTGAAGAGAACCAATCTCAACAATGAAGAAAATAATTTTATATTCAAAAGAGATCAACTAAAAATATAGTAGTATCTAAACAACCTTATGTATCCACAACATACTTGTATTTACTTACCGGAGGATTGATCTCATATAACTCTTTGTTCTTAGCAATCGTGTCATTGATCTTCTTTTGCATATGAGATATATGCTGTTCATATGAACCATCATTAGGTGTCTTTCCGGCTATCTGAATACCACCAGGAGTCGGCAAAGCGGCCAAGTATACACCTGTGGCCGACTTGAAATATAATGGAGAAGTCAAAACAAAATCTAGAGAATAATGGACATTAAGTTTTCATAATTAGGAACAGGAGGAGCAAGAGCCCTCTAGGAAAAAGTACTCCATATCAGTGTATGCAAAGTGTATATCTGGGAGGGCACAGAAAAATCTATCTAACTAGTAACAGGGTTGGCTGCTTCTGGCATGAACGCTGGCAGGGACAGGACCATAGTAAAGAAAGGATTCCTTTCACCATATATCCTACCATGCTTTCAAAAATTTTACCTTATAATTATAAAAACTAAATTGACTAAAAAAAAGCTTAGGAAAATAAAACATTTCTAAAAAGTAAATATATGAATAAATATACCGTTTACCTTTTAAGTGACAAAGTAAGGGTTTCCCCTTACTTTGCGTTTACAAAGCAAGTGAAGAATATAAAGTCCAGAAAGGATAGGAAATTCACTAACAATCATATTGTTAATAAATGTAGAGAAGAGATTTGAACTGTTTCTCACCCTGAGTCCACAAATTTTTCACTGTAACACCCCACCTCTGAAACTACTAAAAATGAAACTACTATAGATTTAAATATTTAATTAAATGGCTATTAGTATTATTAAATGACTAGAGTACTGCACCATCAGTACTGGGAAACTACTTGGGGAAATATAAGCCAAGATAATATATGTATATGTACCGATGTGGGTAAATGCAGAAATACACTTACATAGGAAAGCAGAAAAATATACAAAATATAAGCATCAAATTATTAACATCAAAAGAGTAGAAATGGGGAAAGGCCAATCTTGTACCTCTGGATATCTATGTATTTTCATATTTTGAAATTAATCAATTGTCAATTTTGTTAAAGTCCAACCTAAACAGAGTCTGATGCTCTATGATGAAGTCTGTGAAGAATATGCAACTGATCTCCAAGAGTTCTTTCCTGGTTGTAACTCACATTCATCCTGTACTGCACCCCCCCCTTCAATGTGCTGCCTGAACATGACTTCTATGCCATATGAAGCCTAGTGCACCCTCTGAACTGCACTCATTAATGAGGCAACAAGTCCAGAATGAGTGAAAAAAACATACAGCCTGTGCAACTAGACAGGTCTGGGCCTGGGAAAATAGCTCAAGAAGATGTAACTTCTCAAGAAGATGTTTCACTTTGAACAACTCTTAACCAGATCACAGCATCCTCTCCTCCCCTTGTGAAAGAAAGATAAGGCGACATTCCTGTGGAGCGGCACAGTGCAACTCAGCAGAGATTAACTATCATGGAGGCTACTTTAGGAACTTTGAGATTTAAGTGCACAAGACAAAACACAGTACACCAAGATCAAAATCTCAAACAGTTGCCATAAGTGTCTACTACTACTAACCAACAAGGAAAAGATGAGTAAGAATCAGGAGAGGTAGTATGGGAAGCAGCAGTGAAGAATGATACCAGGTCACAGATTGTTTCCTGGAGTTTAACCAACTGGAGAGTTTGTTACAGCTGGTACAATATTTTATAAATTTCTGAATAAATTCTTAGTTTCTACAAGCATAAATCAACAAGAAGCCCTGTGTTCAGCTCAAATTACATATTCATGTTATGTCCTTGCTAAGCAGGTGGGTTTTCTCACAATGAATGATAAGCACCTTTTCTCCTAAATTACATATTAAGTATTTTAATAAAAATCACGTTATTCTCATCAAATATTGGAAGTTTCTTTTATTGAGAAACTGATAATCAGTTTGTGATCACCACACAATTATCCCTAACATAGAAATTTTACATATTTTTTCTTATACAAAAGAACTATAACTATAGAACTCACAAAATGAAAACATTTAAACTTACCGCTAAGCCCATTAGCATATTTTCACCTACTGTGATCTGAATTCTCAGTCCAAATAATGCGTTCATTCCTTTGAGTTTTAGTTTATTCATTAACTGAGTATGCACTTCATATTCCATAAATGGCAACAGATTACTGATAGCTGTGGCATTTGCTTCTGCCTGTGCTTTTTTTTTTAAGCGACATAACCTGTATTAAAAGTAATTGAGTCAGTGAACAGTATTCTTGGTACTACCTTAAGAAGCATTCAATATTTAAAGCTTTCTAAAAATGCACCTGACAAAAAACATTTACTTGTTTCAAATGAGTTTAGCAAGTTATATCAATAACCTTTTCCATCTTTTTTAAAAAAATTTTTATTAATTTTTTAAATTTCTTACAATATCAGTAAATGGCTGTTGGAATGCCTCCGCCATGCCATGCTTTTTCCGCCATCTTTTTCACTACACAGACTTCTACTAAAAGTCACATTTTAATAAACAAAAAGGAAAAAATCTCAGATCCTTAGAAATGAAATATATATTGACCAAAATCACGAGAGAATGTAACTTTCATAACTGCATGTAATCACAAGAACTTGTTTTGTCCTGGAGATATTTAAAAGTCTAACAAATTTGAATTTCCATCTTCAAAATCTTCATGACTTCAAAGACTGTACAAAAAGTCCCTACAATAAATTAAATCTCTGAAGCTCCACACTTACTGGTCTAGATGCTACATATTCAATACCATTCAAACATACCTCACTTCCCTAGCTTTCAACAGGTTAATTATCTCTGCTGTAATAAAACATTTGTATAGAACTTAAATGCTTAAAACTTCCTTTGCATATAAACTTAGTACTATATTTTTCCCCCATTTCACTTATGATAAAATACAAAGTTCAGATAGAATTGCCCTTCTCAGGACAGTGCAGCTAGGAAACAGAACAGATATTTGGAAAAAGGACTGTTTCCAGTCATATTGCAAAATCATCCAGGAACCCCACATGTTTTTTCCACAAACATACCTAGCCTGAATAAGACAACCTTTCCCTATAACTGTGGCATCCACTGGTAGGTCTATAGTGGTAAAGAGGACATCAGGGACTTTTTGTTTCCTGCAGCTATAGCAGTAGGTGAGATGAGCTGGAAATGGCATATTCAATTCATCATATGGTATATGGCAGAACCCACAGCCTACAGGCAGATTTTCTTCTAGCCTATTTGAATATATTAAGAAAAATGTTAAGGCATTTTTGAATTTTTTCCCAAAAAATACATTACATATAAATAGTATTTGTGTACAACTACACCACACCTTCCTCCACAGTAGGTGATAAGGGCAGCAAAATGACTGAAAAGAATTAGAAATGACCATGAATCATAATCATATGCAATCTTTTGAGAGGAAAGTTATATACAATTGAAAAATGATTTTGCATCAAATGCCTATGTTTGTCTAAACAAAAAATATTATCCCAAGGTTTTTGCTTTGGAATTCAAGACAAAAATAAATGGTTGGGCAGTAAGGATAGTATTTACCTAACTAGCTGTAAAATGTAAGACATATATAATCATAAAAAAACTCCTAAGAAAAAACATTAGCCAATCTAACAATTAAAAAAATTAAGATTATAATCAAATATACATAAGGAAAAAGTATATGAAAAACAGTCATACTGTTTAAACTCCAAAGGCTGCTTTAGCATTTCTGAAAAACCAAATACCTGTGTTTCATACACAACATACACATAAGCCACAAATGAACTCACACCCCATCACTGTAAACATTTGTTGTAACATGCATACAACATAATGTATAAGTTCATTTTAAAATGATTATTTTTTCTCTCATTTAATTAAAGGAAATTGGGAAAACAGGAATGAGAAGTTACATGAAGAACTCCAGACTTCCACACAAACCTCTTCTGGGGCTTTGGAAAGAAAATGGTTTTGCAGTTATTTCTAGTCTAAAGTATTCCTTTAGAAGTTGAAACTTGGCAAGTAGACACATTTTTCAAAAAGAGAGGAAACTCACTGGGCACCTCCCTAGAAGTCAGGTTTTCTGCAGATTCTGTACATACATTACTTGACTGAATTTATATATTTATCCTCCAAATCAAATTAAATTACTCCCAGATATTACTCTTTTATGGATGAGAGGGCATTCTGTACATAAGAAATGGGGAAGTCAGCAGGTCTAAGTGAAATGTGTGAGTCTGAGCAAGTCATTTATAAATGTGTAATATAACTGGTCAGATAAAGAATTTTTTTTCCTTATTAATACTTATATAGTTATACTGAAAAAAAGCAAGTATGTATAAGGGGGAGGGGGGACAAGGGCCAAATAAAATTGTTATTGAGGCAGACTGATACAAAACTACATTTTCTCTATCCATCTATCTATCTATCATCTATCTCCATCCACCCAAAAATCTGTCTATGCACCTGATACTTCATCTACTTATGAAAAGCAGATTCCAATGCAGTTTAGCAACAGTTACACATATCTAAACCCCTGCTCCTACTATTTCAGGAACAGGTAACTACTATTTCAGAAACAGGTAACTTGTTCAACATCTTACAGCTGCCTAGCAATAACCAGGACTCAAAATCTAGAATGACACAAATAATACTAATATGCTGTACAGAATGATTTCACCTTTAAATAGGAAGTTCCTTTTTTGCAGTTTGGTATTTTCAAATGTATATTAAAATTTATCCAAGCCAAAAAAAAAAAAAGAAAAAAAAAAGAAAAGCAGATTTAAAAGACCATTAATGAAATAAACCAAAAGCAACCTCATTCCATTCAGTCCTTTCACTTCACTGTCACATGTATTATAGCCGTACTTCACTGTTCATAAAGCTTTTATATATAATTTTAAATGCATTCCTTTGACTGTTTTAGTAAATAAAGAATTTTCTTTAAAAACTATTTCATGAGTTTTTTCTGGTTTTGGAGGTAAGACAAAGGGAAAATAAGAGTCAAATAAAATATTTCTTTACTCTGCCAAACAAAAACATTACATTTGAAACTCTTCACTAGGTGTTTATGTCAGTTTTATATAAGTCACTTAAACAATAATACATGCAACAGACTGCAAAACCTAAGACTTCTTTGTTGCTGTAAATTAGTTAAAACTCAGTAAAGTGCCTAATCCTGCTTTCTGTACTGTACCATTACCCACATTCACAGAGCAAAACTACTCTGGTTCTAAAGAACAGAGCCCACCTCTCCCTTATCTGCCCTAATGGAAAATAACCCCAGCTGCCATGACCACCTCTGTTCCAAACAGCCCTCCACGGTGCCATCCTGCAGAAATCTAGGGTTCAGTACAGCTGCTGTGCCGGATGCAGATAAAATACAGACCTCTTCACTAGGAAAGAAAAAGAAACACAAACAAGTTCACATTGTTAGTCTCACTATAAAAATGTTAAATATAAAAGTGATTAACAAGCTGACAATTTAAATTCACACTTGACTCTACTAAACATTAAACAATATTACAGGATTACCCCTTTAATCTAGGATAGAAAATAGTAGTAATGTTATGCTATTAAAGTAGAAAGGGCAAGTATTCTTTATTACTTAAAAACTGCAGAAGATAAAATATAACATTATTGACAATAGATTCCTTTAAAATTTGATAAAGCTGAAAGATTAGAATATTTAAAAAATAAGCATTCATCAACTATATTGCTGGACTCAGTAATAACCTGTTAGTAATAAAGAATAATTCAAATGCACATTAAACTTTATGAAAATTATCCTAAAAGCACAACTATACAAATATCTAAATTGCTATAGCTTAAAACTTACTAAAAAAAGTGTAAAAAATGCAAAATACAGTAAAGCTTACATCTTTATATGATAAAAATCAATCTTCAAAAGAATTTTTTGAAACTATTACATTTCACCCACAAAAAGTCAATAATCAAAAGTAGTATTGAATGAGATCATACAATGACAATCAAAAGTAGTGGCATGAATGACAAAACACAGGAAACAAAGTGTAAGTACCAGCAATCTAAGAAAATGTGAAAGAAATGGCCACTTGTGAGAGGACAGGAAGAACAAATGGAGCCACTGCAGGCATCTGAATCAAGGGGCCAGGAGAGGAGAAGTGCAAGTCAAGTTTAGTCCAGCAACAGTAAGATAGGCTATGAAAGAAAAAATTAGTGAAAGACATTAAAATACAGAGGGTTTTTTTTTGAAAGCTAAAGGATAAAAGAAGCTTGCATCAGATGAATTAAGTAAATTAGTTGGACCCATTTCTGGAGATGCCTGACAGAAATGTGACCCACCTCCAACCACAATAAGTTATCACCTCCGGCCACCTTCTACATACTCTTCTTTAAAAACTGAGCCGTGTTCATATGCATTTGCTTATATTTTAAATATTCATGCCCTGAGATTCAATTCAAGCATCAGTCATTTCAATTCTATTTTCCTTCAATTCTACTTCCAATCTCTAAAAATGTATGATTTCCCAAAGAATCTGGGACATGGCTATCATACAACATACTCTGATTTTCCTAACTCTCTGGCAGAAAGTGAATCTGATGATAAGAACTATCTTTTAAAACCCGATTGCTAAGACATAAAAGTGTACAACACTGAATGCAAAAACAAGTCAAGACTCCTGGGAGTAAGGCAGGGTGAGTATAGAAAGCAGTTTAACAAGAGAAGAACATTATACTATGGTAATAGAACAGTTCAAGAGTAGCATGTGGTGTGCAAAGGTAAAGAAAGCATCCTCAGATGGCAAAGCAGCATGGTCTGTAATGTTCACATTTCTACAGTCAATCATTTTTCTCCAACAATGATGATCTTATCATCCACATAATTATCCAAGAACAAAAGGTGGGAAAACAAGAGAGCAGGTCAAAGAGTTTCTAAATGATACCTATTATGAACTTTTGGAGGGGCTGAAAGCTGGATTCAAAGGATAACAGAGAGCAAGTAAGAACCTGAGAAGGAAAGAGAAAACTCTTGTGCAAGATAAGAATCAAAACAAAGTAGGTTCATGAGTAAATGGAATGGGTAGGGAAATACTTTGTTATGATCCAAGAATGAAATTTTATAGTTTCAAATTTTAAAAAAGGTACAGTTACAAATAATAATTAGGTCCATAATATAGTTGAAAGTCAAGTGAAAACATAGGTCTTAGGGATGAAAAAGTTCAATGTCAGGTTGTCAGAACAAAGACTTCAGGAGATCACAGAGAGCTAATTAAGAAAGGCAGAATGTTTTGGAGGTAGAGAAGTCTGATCTGTAAGATGGCATGGACTTTAAAAGAGGAGCGGTTGTGTTCAAATGACAGGAGAAAAAAGAAAAATAAGAACTAAAGATAGACGTGCTTTCCTAGCTTGCAGTTAGGAAAATGATTTGTTGGCAGGAGGAAGTTACAGTCAGTAAAATACAAAATGAATTTATAGATGATCTTAAAAGATATATGACAGTTCATTTACAATACAGATCACATGTTCCAGAGATCCCCGTGGGAGAAACAGAGTCAAACTGAAGTAGAGGGGACCAACAGTTACGACTTGCTATGTGGCAGAATTATATTTTCATTTAATTCCTTCATAATCTTAACTGATAGCATGTATGATCTCCATTTCAATGTATAAATTGAAAGTCAGAGAAGCAGAATTACCTTCCCAAAGTTACACAGCAACTAAATGCAAAAAACAGCATATAAACCTGGTCTGATAAACTCCAAAGCCCATATTGCATCACTCCATTATCCCTCTTTTCTCTATGTGCATAAAGCTTCCCCCTTTTAGATGACAACCTGTAAGTTACAGCATCTAGAAAATCAAGTCAATATTATCATTTACCAGATACTAGTTGATTCACTGTAGCCCACTACAGCATGACAGCCTAATGCTTTAGCATGGGATTTTATTTCTTGTCTGATTTCTGCCCACCACGCATCTCGAGTTTCTGGTTCATCTGAAAAATAAATTTTAAATCAGTTCACTACTAAACACACATTATCTGTATGAACAAAAATGTTTAAATGTACTCTGGAAGGTAAAGTAGTATTCCACAACATATTTTAAACCTATACATCTTTAAAATGCTGTTTCTCAAAAATCTTAACATTTAATTTAATGCTACTTCTCACAAAATTTAACATCTTAAACTTATTACTAGAATATAAACAATCTAGTCTTGTTACTTTATGGGGCATCTACAGGAATGTGTTTTATTAGATACAACTTAAAATGAAGACTCAGTTTCCAGATCCTAATCTATACTGAGAGAAGATCCTATGTGTCACCTCAGTGAGTGAACATCTTACGAGTCATAGCCATAAATTTAAATTCTAAATTCATTTCCTGATCTCTGATTTACAACCCACTAAATTCTGAATTCTCTCCAAAGCAAGGATTTGACTGTGTTAAAAGAGAGAATGCCATCTGTAGCTACTCGTCTAGAGATGTGGGTTCTAAAACAGAGACAAGAAATAAAGGGACTAGCCAGTTCAATAAAGGAAACACGTGAAGAAGTCAAATTGTATCTTTTGCATAAGGAAAAATTTCAAATAGAATACTTTAAACTTCATAATTAAGAAAATGCCTTGGAACACAGAACCATATCTTATTACCAAAGGGGAGCCCAATATTGCTTATAATGGATCATTATAAATGAAACAGCTGTCACATGTACTTCCTGATCACTTGCATTTAGGTGCAAACTACTAGCAAACAGCAGCTGCAAATTACAGTAACGTTTTATGTGCAAAGATGATAAAAACAGAAAGTCTATACTCAGCATATCTTAATTTGTTTCTTTTTGTGCCAATTCTGTGAGAACATTTTTTAAAAATAGAAACTTTAAATCATCTCTAAATAGGATGCTAAGCTCCTATTGTAAATTTTCCACATAAAAAGCACTATTAAAATTAGAAATTAAACCAAAAACTTTCTATTTTTGAATTATAGCATATATCCAGTATTCAAAATGCTTTTCAAAATAAGTAAAATAAATAGTATTATACTCACTAGTAAAATATGAAGACAGCAAAGTAAAGAAAGTTATAAGGGCTGATAGCTCACATTCCTATGGTGTTATTTTGTTTCCTCCACAGGGAGGAAAAAAGGGAGAAATGAGGAGATAAAATTCAGAACTACAAATGATGCCAGCCAGTTCTTGAATTAAACTTTTGGATCCAAGATAGAGCTACCCTAAAGCCTTCTTT
Source organism: Uropsilus gracilis (assembly GCA_004024945.1). Taxonomy (NCBI): domain Eukaryota; kingdom Metazoa; phylum Chordata; class Mammalia; order Eulipotyphla; family Talpidae; genus Uropsilus; species Uropsilus gracilis. The sequence goes on from PVHY01016623.1 coordinate 18,668, forward strand.
CAGAAGAAAAGAAAGAAATGCAGATTCCAGGAAACTGAGGAAAAGATCAAAGTATGAGATAAAATGAAGGAAGAAAAATAGAAAAGGCTATAACATGGTGTTAGCAGTCAATCTTATGAATTAAGAAATGTGTGAGACAACTGGGTGGCCCTGTTTTGCACATACAGTATTAAATGCTAAAGAACTTCTCCATATTTCTAACTCAAATAAATACATCATCAGCACAAATACACTTTCAAATCCATTCCTAGTGACTTTATATATATCTTTACGCAAAACTATTTTTAAAGTAATTGATTGACCTATCAAACTACCGAGGATTCTTTGAAAAATAAACATTACAAATTAGTATAAAAAAATCTCAATTTATAAGATAATTTTCCTGTAAAAAAAAAAAAGAATAAAATTCAAAGTCTTACAAGAACTAGCACTTGTTCTTTGCTTTTTAAACCATTCTTATTTTAAAGTACTATCTACTAAGACAAATAGTATGTTATATCTTTATAAAACTAGATTTTCTCACATTGGGCTTTTCTACATATGTGCCACAATACATGACATTTAAAAAAATACTTTATAAAAAATAAAATTCACAAAAATTAGTCCATTATGCTATTTTACAAATTTATGAAAAATGAATAAACTACTTATTTTTAGTCAAATATATTTATAAATGACCAGCATGTCTAAATGGGAAAATATGTAATAATTATTACTATGAAATACAAGTAACCACATAAAATATGAAGTTTATTTATGTCAAACTTACCTTGGCATTACACACAAAATCAGATAATTAAACCAAACACTATGAAAGAATAAGTGGCTGATTTAAAAAAAAAAAAAAAAAAACATAAAAACAGAAAGCTGAATGCAGCGCAAGTGGAGCATTCATATTCTTCTGACAAGTTCACAAGCAGCCTTTATTTTGACAATGAGCCACACAGTTGCACATGGGATGCTGTTGTTGGACTTAATAAAGTATTTACAAGTTGAATCAAAGCTAAAGAGCTACGTAACATGGGAGCTAAGGAAGCAAATGGCATATGTCCACACTCCAAAGAATTTCTTAAATTTGGTTTTTGGCTAAAGCAAAAGCTCAAAGAACAAAGGGTTTTGCAAAGCAGATTCAGCAGACAGGAGCCAGAAACAGTGGGTATTGTGGCGCATGCTTGGATCAGGTGATAGTACAGACTGAAAACTATGGCAGCTCACTGAAATGGTTACAGAAAGTAATGGCCCTAGATTCTAGGTGAAAGCAAGGCAAGCATACAGTAGGGAGCACTAGGCCACAAACTAGTAATTGGATTAACAGTGATCTACAACTGTAAGCCAGAAGCCAAAGAATGAATTTTTTGGCTATTAAATTTAGAGATTGTTTAAAATAAAGATTAATAAATTATTAACAGTTTAAGAAAAATTATCTTTAAAGTCAGTATTATACAAGGAATGAGTCAAAATATTCAAGTAATAATTATGATTCAGCCTGATTTAGTACAAGTGAAAATTCAGAAATAGCACAGTATTTAATCCCTATAAGGGAAATTTAAGGCTTAAAAACTGCTAACTACATCCTTATAGGAAATGCACTAGAGAATTTAAATTAGTTATTCACTCTACAAAAGAAGAATGAGGACCTACCAAACTTATCTCAATGACAAAATAAAGAATGTAGTTCAAAAATGTTTGGCACTAATCCAGGCCATCCATGAAACCGAACACAATTTAGTCATTTATATACAGCTGAGATGTGAGGGTCACAATTAATAAATATTTCAGAGATGTCAAAAATATTTTACCTTAAATAGCATGCACCTCCCAATAATATCTAAGAATTATTTATAATGCAAAAAAAATCTTTTTAGGTGATAATAAAATTTACTTATTATACACATTGTATCTCAAACTATTTATATTTTTCTTTGTCAGGTCAAAACTCTTCATAGATAATATCACAAATCTTTGAATACATCCTAATTGTAAGCATGAATTAATCTCTACATAAATATCTCCCTGATATTTCTCTCAGGGGTAAAGTCTAGTTTGACATCACACTTCATTTTACTACTACTGTTTTCCTAGAACATAGCCATAGCTTGATATCTTGCCATCTTTTTTTTAGTACATTATCTTGTTTCTGAAGAGCAGGTGAAGTTGGTAGACAGTAGCAGTTTATATCTCAAAGTGAGGAAGTGGACAACTCAATTCTTTATGAAAATGAATCCTTTTCAGGTTTTAGGCTATCAGAAGCTTCTAACTAAGAAACCTTGGCTATCTAAAGGTTCACTATTTTTACACAGCTCTGAGAGAAATAACTCATCCTTGGAGATCTTTTTATCTGGATGACAGGGGTGGGGGGTTGGGAGGTGGAAGGAATAGACAGTATTCAACTTCATGTATTTTAAATGAACAAGGGTAAGTGTAGATAGGATCAAATAAAGATTTAACACAATGAGAATCTATTGTGAGCGGACAGCATAAAAAGCTATGTTTTCAAGTACCTAAAAGTAATCTTTCAACTAAAATCAACCTTGTGAAGAGACAAATTTCCCCAAATGAAATGAATTGGGTATTTTATATTTAATAGAATAGACAAACTAGGTGGGATACAGTGTCAGAATAGAAAGAAGGTATCACAGAGGGAAGTGATGTGCAAGTTCAGTGCAAACACCAAGATGAAGTAACCTGGGATATTAGGATGGCAGCCAGGATAGAACCGTGTTAGATCAAACTGGAATCTTTACTATATATATACAAAAAGTCAGTCATTTACTCCTTAATTGTGAAATTTCACTCTTTATATAAGGCAAACAGTGCCAGTTACACTATTTAAAGAAAAAAATTATGCATTATACTCACATGTTACATTATACGTACATTATAGTGTAAAGAGTATTTGGTTGCATTATACATCTCAATTTATAAAGAGTGAAATTTCACAATTAAGGAATAGACAACATGTATGATCTTTTTTACAGAGAGTAAAGAATGAAGAGTAATGAGTATTCACCTATATTATAAACAGGAAATTGTCTATTCCTTTCTAATAAAAAACATATCATACATGCTATGTTTATGCATTCTTGAACTCTACTTCTGAAAACATTAAAATACTAAAAACCAAAATTTGTCTAATTATAATAGTTTTTTGCATATATACTCATGAGTACCTCCCAAATATAATAAAAAGAATAATTACTGAGCTCACCAGTAGAATTCAAGTTCAGGAAAGTCTGTCTACAGTTAACTAACATGCACACATGCATGCAAACACTCAATAGTAGCATAAGAAATAGCCTGAACTGGGTGTAAATATGACGTCACCTGGCTGAACAATGGTGTCCCCAGCCCTCAACATCATTGAGAGGTATTCCAACAAAAGTCCAACTGAATAAAAAGCTTTTGACTTGAAATCAGGAACAAAAATTTAGATAAGCAGACTGAAATGTATACTCCATAAATATTTTCTTACACATCAGCCAAGTCACATTTTGTCAAAATTATGTATTTTTAAAGTGATAATTATATGTAAATTTCTAGGTTTTAACTACTACGCTCAAAATAAGATGAATTATTAAAACTATAAGTTTGATGACTAACTAAAAAAGAGTAAAGCTCCGAAATTCAGAACACTAACCTAAAACTTGCTGTATCACTAGTAAAGGTTTATTTATTTTAAGATTGAGAAGTTGTTCAATATAATTGTCCTAAAATCTACAATCCATATAAAATATTAACTATAATCCATATAAAATATTAAGGAAAAAAACTTTCTAAGGTGGTCTTAGAAGTAAAGCATCTAATTTTAAATAAGCTGATGCACTAACTCAAGATTTAAGACATTCACTCTTAAAGATACCAAGTCTGGAAACTATTTCAAGCTAGTACTTTTCAAACGATATTATATGACTACTTTATATTTCCTTATTTTTTAATCCTTTATTCTCCCTCCACTACTTTATATTTCCTTTGTCACTTCCTTAAAAAAAAAAAAATGCTGACATGAACCCTATACAAAGAAAGAATAATAAGATTTTCCCCACCTATACTGAAATTGATTTTAAAACTATACCATGAAATATCAGAAATACTTTCAATGATAAACCCAGAAAAAAAATGTCTAGCTGAGAAATAATATCTGGGATTACTAACATTTACTCTGAAAACATTTTTACAACTCAACTCTCAAAGACTAAGTTTCCAAAGAACAAAACAACAGCTCCTTGGGATTTTAGAAAGTGCAGGTAGATATGTAGCAAAGAGCCTATTTCCCCACCTTATCTACTAACCAGCAAATTAATTCTATGTTTCAAACACTCTTTATGTTTATGTTTAAGACCATTAAGCCCAGAAGTCATAGTAGTAAGGCTGAAATTGTGGCTCAGCAACTTTCAATCTTATCTTACATCTTGCTTGTAAAATATGCTTCATTTTGCTCACTGATAAGATGAAAACAGAGATGTCTTCAGAGCTCTGTTTTGAGGATGAAGTGACCTACAGTCATAAAGCACACAGGAGCACCCAGCCCACAGCAAGAGTTGTCTCAACAGTAGCTCCCCTATTCCCATCACATCCTATCTATCTGGCAGGACTAGAGCTGTCTAGTATTCCTGTCTCTAGTTGTCTTTAAATCCATTTACCATCCTATATTCAATGATCTAATGCAAATAGGATCATGGCTTATAGCAACTTTATTCCTTTGCACAACCTGTTGCTAGCCTACTAGACTACAGGACTAGAGCTGACTAGTATTCCTGTCTCTAGTTGTCTTTAAATCCATTTACCATCCTATATTCAATGATCTAATGCAAATAGGATCATGGCTTATAGCAACTGTATTCCTTTGCACAACCTGTTGCTAGCCTCCCATGCACAAGATTTGCAAATACTACATCCTTCTTCCCAGCAGCAAGATTCACTTTATCTTTCTCAAAATATGTTACCAAGACAGAAACAGAAATAAAGTAAGAAAAGCTAATAATTTTTAAGTAAATCCTGAGTTTACATCTCCCTACTCTTTAACATATTTTCATGACTGTTGTTAACACAAACTAAGACAAAGCAGTAAAGGGGAGGCAATAAAAACTTAACTAGCCAAGATATTCTGTTCTCAGCAGCAAATAACTTACGACATTTATGAAGTAAATATACTCAACAATAGGATATTTACTGGAGGAATACTATCTTGCAAATGTTTGTTTGGATATACATAGATCCAAATACAATGTCTGAAATAAGAATCCCCTTTATATCTTTCAAAACTGAGTACAAGAATTACCTCTAATTTCCCTACTGCATTGTTAGTCATGTCATCCCCTAAGCTGTGTCTTGCACTGCACTATAGCACATAGAATTATGAATTTTTCTATCCTCCCATGAATGTGAACTTCGTGAAAGTTGAGCTGGGATGTCTGCAAACCTGCTACCCAGCAAAATGCATAACACCAGATAAATTCCAATAAATGACTGCATAATATATTGTATCTTCTAAAATATTACCGTGTTATATAAATATTTCCTATAACTTTCCACAATTATGTAAGCATTCTTAATTAGTAAGTATATTAAATATAGTGGTGTTCCTCTTTTTCTCTTGGGAGATTGTTGTTAAACTGATGCTACAGCATATAATATATGGTATCAGAGAATCTACAAAATACAGTAAAAAACAATGCCTAAGATTCCCAAAAACTGTATCAGCAATTCTTTTTCTCAGAAACGTGACAAATTCTTGATTTTCTATAGTAATGTAGGACAGTAGTGGTTAAACATTCTCTGACTAGAGAAAAGTACATAAGGATTTGAATACATTTACCAAATGCACCTTTTGTTTAAAAATTACCAAGCTGTTTCCCTAATAATATCAAAATCAATCTGATTTCTGAAAATGTATCAACTCATACAGAATCTAATACCTCAACACAAAGCATACTACTTTAAGAACATTAAACTAAAAGGTCATCTCTATGTTCTTATAATATTCTCTAACTTATTTTTTTCATACCCTTACTTCCTGACGTTCTTTTAAATGATGGCAAGATATACTGCTTCCTCAATCACATTACTCCTTTGTTAAATTCAGTAGTTATGCTTACAAGTCTTAATTGTATCTATGAGATTTAACTTTTGTCCTTTCCACTTTCAAAGACTGTTCTATCATTGAACAAACAGCTCACACTAACCATCTTGGCCATCACGAGGTATAAACTCCTTAAATTATTAATAACCGATCTGTTCTTAATGTCCTTTTGTCTTTTTCTCTTCCCATTATACTATTCTGCCTATGTTTTAAATATATAACCTTTATATTAATTTGCCTACGTTTAAAGGATATAATCTTATTTTTACTAAACAAACCCGGCATGGAATTTTTAACTTCTTATTGAAAATCAGTTATAAATAATAATGATTAATTTGAATCAATGAGCTAACATGCTGGCAAAAACTTGGATAACAAAAAGATAGTAGGTAACTTCCCTAGAAATTTACCAGTTAACGTCAGTCTAAATCTGCAAAGGATGGACCTGTTCAGATTGTTTATTACACTGAATTTGGGTAAATCTGAAAGATGAACATGAGATTTCATAGCCAGACATGCATTACTTACATCAGAACTTAATACCTTGAACTCCTAAGGAAAATAAAAGTTTACAATATTGAAAAGATTTTGGGATATTATCTAAAATGTTGAGCTTCTTGGTATCTGTTTTTCTGTAAAAAGATATATTTTCTGATACAAAAAAAAGAAATTCTCTAGGCAAAATGCCTGCGTCTGATACTTAATCAAAATGGTTCTGTTGTTTATTTCTTAAAGAAACACAAAATTCAGGTGGTTATATTATTAAGAGAAAATGTTTTTATCAAAAAAGACAATTGGCTTTGACTCTAAACCACATCATCAGCTGTAAAGTTATTTTAGTTTAAGGTAAACAATATATTCATATGTAAAATTATTTAAAATAAGAAAAAATATATTTTTGCATAAAAGAGGAAGGGAAAAAAGCTAATGAAGCTTTTAATTCTACAAAATGTTCTTACCAAGTTTTGGAACACTTCTGAGATTACAAATTAAAACATTAAAAGACTTCTATAGGTTTTATAGATACATTCAATTCAAGATTAGAATTTAAATATACTTTAAAGGTTACCAAACTAGTCATTTAATACTTACATTTAACAATTAATATTTCATTACTTACAAAGAATTTCTGTAATTACAAAGAATTACAAAGAATTTACAAAAATCATTTACCTGATACAAAGCTGTCCAAAAGTATAATAATTTATAATCATTCTGAAAAGTAATCACCTAACAAAAAGCCACTTATAATTTATGCTATGGTTTTGATTAATTCATTTTAGGTAACTCATTTTTATATTTGCATTTCCATGGAAGTTACAAGAGTTGTAACATGTGTATTGCAGATTATATCCGTATGACTAAATTGACAGTAAACCTATTTAATCTGAAACATTTCTAAAAACTTCACTGAGCTGCCATAATTTCTGTCAGCATATGTAGTACTGAAGGACCATTAAAATACCTGAATTGAAACTATTCCAGTCTAGCAGTTTGTAAGATCTTGTGTTACCCATAATTCCGACAAAGGCTGAGTTCAAAACAGCAAATTAGTAGATCAGTTTTAGATGCAGAATAGTAGAAATAAAACAAAAAACACTACAAACAAGAACACAATAGACAATACCACTTGACAGGAACTGGAAAGACATAGACAGCAGAGTTAATAAGATGTAGAAATAGAAAAGGAAGAAGGAGCATGCTATCATAATCTAGCATTAAGGTTTAATTAATTAAGTTCGTTACCTGAATTTTTAAAACCACCCTACTACCCCACTTATTGTAATGATCGTGAACAAAGGAGGAAATTCTAGAAGAAATAACTCAAAAAAATAATTCATAATTACCATGTGGTAGTGGGTTTAAATTATTTTTTTCCTCCCATGCTTATGTGTGAAATGAAAATTTCCCATATTCACTGGTCAAAAAATAGCTGCAAGATTCATTTGGGGTACAAATAAATACAGCACTTTGAACATTGGCATATGAATGTCACTCCATTTTGAGTTTCTCTCAGCAGAATAACATGGTTCCATAAAGTTAATACATCTTCACCACAGAAGACGTCAATGCAGAGTTTTGTATTAACACTCAACTTTTTTCAACAAATTCAACTTTTTTCATAAATAGTTACTTAAAAGATAAGGAAATTAATAAACTTTCTTAAGATATTATTCCTTTTAAATGCATAATATACAAAACAATGCAAAGAATGTGATATTTGTGTCAAAATAATATAGGAGCCATTAGAATAATCAATTTATGTTTAACTAAAATCAAACAATGTAACTCATATACTGTTAAAAATATTTACATGTATAAGCTGCTAACTTTTTGAGACTTTTCATAAATAGTCCATTAATAATAGAATTTCTATATGTGAGGAGAAAACTATTCTGAAAGGGGAAGAAAGGAAGTGAATGGGTGAGCTATAAATTGCAATACCCAAAGCATCATCTGTAATAAGGATCCATAGGCCTGGTTTCTCACATTTCTTGCATAGTTAAAATGAACTGACAAGAAAAATAAGTCCTCCCAAAAAGAGTTTTTTGGTAAAACAATGTAATTTTAAAACAGTTCACTACTTAAACTGATTTAAATAACCTTCACTTATTCCCACAGACAGTATAAGCTTCTCAGAGTATATGGAAGCAAAGAAATATTAAAACATTTTCCATAAACAGAAAGATGACCAACAATTAAATATATTCCTGAAGCCATCCTTGGAGCTCTCATACACAGTCAGTCTATCAAAATATTAAGTCAATTGGTCCTGAGTAGCAGAGTAACTATAGCCTAGGGTCACACCATCAATGTCAGGTATTTCAATTCAGTACATCTTTGCACTTTTCAAACATTTCAAGTTCCTAAACTCAGAGAGGTGGAACTTGGCATAACTTCAAAACCTCAACACATTAAATGGGCATTACTCTCAATTTGCAATTAATTACTGCAGATATACAAATATTACAATGGAGAAAAAGATCTTAAATTGACCTTTGGATCAAGTTAGGAACAGGGAAAAAAATAAATCAGAGATGGAAAAGAGAAGGTTAAAGCCTGCAAGCTGTATTTGCTCAACTTCAAAGTTAAATAATCCTAACTAGTATTGTTTTCATGAAATTTCATTCATGAAAAATGAAATTAGAAAAAGTCCAGTCTGTTTCTCTGTAATTGTCTCAAACGACATCAACTTGCAGGGAAAGGATAAAATTGTTTTTCATATAAAAAAAGAATGCCCTGCATCCTCAAAATCACTATCTACAATGTTTTGCATATAATGATTTCAAAGCATTTACTGTCAGTACAAGCCTCATCAAAAGACTACTATAATAATTTCAAAATTTTCAAAAATACACATAATATATGAAAATGAGAATACCAGTATCATATCAGCTTAAACTATATTGTCAAAATAATAAATGACTCAAGCAAATGACTAGGTTCTAGTCAATGGGGGATCCAGGAACACATTCTATGAGAAAGTTACCACTACTAATCATCTTTCTTTTCAATTTAGAAAAACTACCAAAGCATACTAAATCAAAGCCCAAAAATGATTGACACTCTGACGCCTAAAATCCTTTATAGTTATGGCCCATGTGTTAAAGAAGTGAACTACTATGTGAATTTTTACACTTAGATAGAACAAATCATCACACAATAGCAACCAAAGAACAGACTAAGTTTTCTTTTAATTCTTACTCTGCACAATGTTTACAATTGCATTATAAAAGAATACTTCTTTTGGACTAATTAAATGACTCAAGTAATCAATAAAGAGATACTACTAGTGCAGAGAATTAACATGGTATCACTTAAATGCATTAAGTCAATGGTCACCCTGGTCAAATAGGAAAATCTGTTATCTGCCTAGGTCAAAAAATAGTTAACTAAAAAAGTTTCTTAAGGATTCCCTCAAAGTGATACCCTGGCCAAAAATGTGCCATGATTTGTATTAAAAAGTCACTATGATATATTTCCACTTATTTTTAATTAAAATTACTGCAAGTATTTAAAGCAATATATGCCAATTTATCTTTCCTCTTTTCATATAAATTTGGCTTAATAAAACTATAAAAATAAATTTTAATAATTAATCACAATGTAATGAAACACTGAAAACACAATTTTTTACAACATACCAGGATTGTGAATACGATCCAAAAGCTTCACAGAGCGTGCACTAACAACACCCCCGACGTGCACAAGAAATCCAGGAGGAAATGCCGTCAAGGTAAAAAATGGAAATTCCTAGTGGAAATAATAGGGAGAAATATGACTATGTGCAAAGTATTAAAATTCTACTTATTAAAAGTCTTTCATAAGGAAACAAACGCTATCCCTTAACAAAAGGTTCCCAATTATATATTACACATGCTTTGCAATGGAAAATTTCTTTGGATGCTTAGCTTTCCAAATTCACTTTCCCGTATAGATCATGTTAGACAGAATTGAAATACTATATCAATTCTCAAGGAAGAAAAATGTTCTCAGAGATCCAATTCAAAATATTTTAGAAAACACTTTTTTCTCTTAATTTCCTACTCTGATGAGCAACTTTCCAATATGATAAAGGAATTCTCTCCTCCCCAAATCTGTGTAGTTCTTAGTAGAGGAGATTTCCCCTCACATTACACACCCAATTCCAGGCTACTGGTAAAGACTCTGAAGGCCTATGAAAGCTATCTAAACAAAAGGTGCAACTTGAGGAGGTGAGTGATGGGTAAGCAGTATGGTTTAAGAGCTACACTAGAAAAGGAGAAGATGGGGCAAAAGTTGAGGAGAGTAGAGAATGAATGCTGTGTGGTATTATTAACTCTCTATTAACTCCAAGATAGCAAGAGAAAAAAATGAAACTACATACATGTATGTTAAAGGAAAAGCTATGTAGATGACAACCAGGAAGGCAATATGATTCCAAGTTTGTTCTCCTGTTCTCTCAAGGATATAAAACTAATAAATTTAGAGACAAGTAGGCAAAAGAAAAGGTAAAGATAAGAAAGGAATTTCACTGAAATAGCACCTAGGAAGAAAAGGGATTTCAGTGTTCATTCAAATATTGAGGCCTTTCCCAGTACACAGACTGGATGCAAGTAAGGGAAACGCAATGACTGGCTGTCCTGGCTGCACAATTGGTATAACTCACTTAACTGGAAGTCACTTACCAGTAGCCTCAGAAAACAACTGAGAACTGGAGAGTAAGCAAAAAAGTGTCTCTCAGAGTTAAAAGAACTGCTTGACTTCCCAGCTCTGTAGTTTATGTACTTTATTCATCAGGAATCCCCAGAGATCATATTCATACTATTATTTACAGTAATTAGAAATACATAATTTTAGGAACATATTAAGAAATATAGCAATTATCTTTTTTTTTCCCCTAAACCACAGCAGATTAAATGCAGCAAATAAAAGCTAGGAGAGAAAGACATACAGAATATTACTAGAAGCAGCACATTAAAAGCAGCAAGTTTACTCACTGACTACTTGAAACATGGAGAATAGGAATTCACCAAAGCAAAATTTACAAAGCATAGCAACTTGGAGTCATTTAGCAAAAAGGCCAACAGTCCCACACACCTCAGTAACTTGTGAGATGCTGTATATTATGTGTTTGTGTGTACACACATATTTAGAAAAAAAAAATCAGAATTTACAAGTAATCTTAAAATGAACAAGAGCAAGAAAATCCTAGCTATAAAGAAAGAATAAAAAGCCAGTGTATGAAGGGGAATAGGCTGGGCCTTGCTGATAGGCAGGCAGGGAGAGGACAGGAAGGATATGTCACTGAGAGGTATAAAATTTTTAGTCAAAATGCTTCCTTATTTCCACCTCAAGTTTTTTAAAGTACATTTTAAATGAGAAATGTGTGGGTAGGCTCATGCTATTAGTAATGAGTATCTAACCTAATAAGTCTTTAATTATTTTAAATTTCAAAAACACTGGTCTCAACATATCTGAAGCATGTAGTAATCCCACAGAATAAAAAAAAAGCACCTTACATTTAACTTTTATAATTAAATATTCCAAATATTTGCATGAGAGACACTAAATATAAAATTTTAGTATGCTAAATGGAAAATGGTACTTCCCATTAAAACTGAGAAATGTATTAGGCAAGTCCCATATTGAAAAACATCAGCATGTAAGGTTTTAGTTGAATATAAAAAAACAACCTAAATGGTTTTTCCATTTGGGACTCTCTTACTCTTCTCCCCCAACTTCTAAAGTTGGGGTAGAGAACAAAAGGGAAAAGATAATCCTGGGGAAAGGCTCATCCTGGGAAAAGGCTGGCTGCCCAAAGAGGCCAAGGCCCATTCTATAATTCCACATCATCCAAGGAGCATAGCCACTCATTCTCATGTGCAAAATTTAAACCAGAGTACATAAAAAGTGTGCTGTTATTCACCAAAACTGTATCTTCAGAAAACTCTCTCATTAGAACTCCTACTCTCTCACACAATGTTGAAACCAAATCATGTCCATATAATCACCAGCAAGGATGGAGGAACTTACAAAGTGCCAGTCATGCAAAGTAGCATAAAACTATGCTTTTTAATCTTCCCCATACCCTATTAGGGACGTACTATTATGTTCATGATTCAGGTAAAAAACTCAAGTAAAAAAGAGCTTTTATTTCTAGGCTCTTTCTGAGCAACAAATCTTATCATCTAGCTTTTCATCTCTGATTAAAACACTGAGTTGATTGTAGTTTTTAGTCTATTATTATCCTCAATAAATTCACAGGTTCTCATTCATTGAAAAGGATCTTTCTTAAAATCTGGAAAATTACGCTATGCTTTCATGCCTAGATGGGAATTTCAGGAATTATGGAAGACATTTCTCTGAAAGGTGTGTGCATTTAAAATATCTTTCCATGATATTTAGGTAAGACTTTATGTGTTGCTACTTTGACATGAGTTAAGTGCATGAAGCATAAATCTATTAATAAATAGCATGTGCTCAAAGATAGTTGAAAAATGAGAACCCAATGTGTATTTAAATGGAACTTGCACATATTAGAAGATTCAGGTTCTTTTATCAAATATTCTATTTATTGTCTATTTTCTACTTATTATTCTGTTGCTTTATATTAGTATTTTCCAAAACATGTTCCTCACTAGTAAATATTTTGAGTGGAAATGTATTTTGGGAAATATTAAACTAAGGCATCTATATTTCCTCAAAAAAAGAAACATCCTAGAATCTAAAAAGTAATTACATTTTTCATATAAGAAACTTATTGCTAAACATCTATTCACTATCTCAAATATTTTGAGATAAAACCTATATCAAAATAAAACTTTTTTTCTCTATTTCTCATGTCTCGATAATCTGACCAACTATGCCAAGATCTTCAAGTTATTTTTTAATATTCATTGTGAGAAAAAAAATACTTTCTAAGAACTTCTATTTGAAGAATTCATTAAGTAAAAAATGTTAGGGAAATAAAGTTTCCCCTTCCCTCAAGAAAAGAAAAAGTCATCTTATTTATTAAGAGTGATAAGAGGCAGAACTTAGTAAAATGAATATAACAGGTGACTCAATTTGACAGAGTTGATGCACACCTGGGGGAAAAAAAAAAAACTTTTCAGACTTCTGTGCAACTTTTCCCAAAATAAAGTATACGAACGGCAGCTAAAGGTGAATTGGAAAGCTAAAGATTATGCTTTTGTAATTGATTATGTACACAGGGCAGAGAGATGATCTCATGAGCTCAAGTAACTGCCTGTGCACGGCGTGGTAATAGAGATATATTTGGTTTTTACAAAGCTGCAAATAAAAACTAGAGTTCTCAGTTTCACTATGAATTCCATGAAGATTCCCTAATAATGCATACCCGATGTGTAATGTATTCAAAACTTTAAGACTGTTTAAAAGAATACTTGAAAACATAAATTTTATGCAAACTAAATTCAAAGCAATTGGTAATTTTTTTAGGACTAGACACAAAAATCTCACTAGTTCACATCTCAAGGCAACCCAAGTTTTATGGATCATGTTAGTTCTAGAATGGTAATTAATTACTGGATATATTCCTAATTGGAGAAGGTGCTCAGAGAATACAAAGACAAGGGAAGAGAGGAAATAAGAGCATTTCTGGCCAAAAAACAAAAAAGATAAGTGGACACATATACCATCACTCTATCCTCTTCTCCTTAATTCCAGCCTTTCTCTGTATTTGGATTCAATAGATAATTTGAATGTCTGGGTAGTTTTTGGGTGGAAGTAGCCTGGGGGTCTAAGAGTAGCTAAAACATAACTGTTGTATGATAGTGCTTAAGTGTATAATGCAAAGAACTGGGTACAATTAAAGTCTCAAAATCCACTTAGTTCAGCTCTGCTTTTCCCAGCACTATCAAAAAGGTACTGAATAAAGATACTTTTAGCAAAAATAGATTAGATAGATAGATAGATGATAGATAGATAGATAGATAGATAGATAGATAGATAGATAGATAGATAGATAGATAGATAGATAGATAGATAGATAGATAGATAGATAGATAGATAGATAGATAGATAGATAGATAGATAGATAGATAGATAGATAGATAGATAGATAGATAGATAGATAGATAGATAGATAGATAGATA